>PVKS010016170.1:0-25667 GCA_004027875.1 Aplodontia rufa
CCTGGAGCCAGCGTCCCCCAAGTCCTTGCAGAGCAGGCAGTATCCGGGACCCCGATCGGAACCCCTGCCCAATGAGGTGTGGGCACCCGGTGCTCTCCTCCTTGGCGTGGGCTGCTGTGTGGCCCTCGGGGTCTTCTCCGGTAGACGTGGCTGGGGATTACAGATTTCAGCGCACGTTTCTGTCTTCAGTGTCTGTGCTCTTGGAAGCTTTAATGTTCCTGGTAATGAGATCCATTATCTGGTGTGCAGTGGAGTACTTAGAAGGGAAAATCATTGGGATGAATAAACAATGCCATGTTTGCACCCAAACATTCTTTAAAATATAATGGAAAGCATTTCTTTGACACGGGCTGTTTGGCCGACTATAAATGGCTGGGAGTGACAATGAAGTTGCATGTTCGTCATCCTCCTGGTGACACAGAGCGGTGTAGAGCAGGAGATGGATGGAGACTCTGTAGCTGCAGCGCCAGAGGTGCATCCTGG
This sequence comes from Aplodontia rufa, assembly GCA_004027875.1. NCBI lineage: Eukaryota > Metazoa > Chordata > Mammalia > Rodentia > Aplodontiidae > Aplodontia > Aplodontia rufa. The sequence goes on from PVKS010016170.1 coordinate 484, forward strand.
CTGTGCAACTTAGGGCAAGTTACCTAACCTCTCTGGGCTCTGGTTCCTCTTTTCTAAAAAGGAGGGTATGGCTTTTCCCTGATGCTTCCTTGTGTGGGTTGGAGATGCTGTCTAGGAGTGCCCATCATGTGGACGTGTCGTGAATGCTGGCACCACTGGCCACAGCACCGTGGCAGGGAACCTGGCTTGTCTCCTCTGTTTTCTCACCTGTGGAAGGACAGGATTTGATTAGTTCATTTTTATTTTGTTGTGATTTATTATTTATTCATGGTTCTGGGGATTGAACCGAGCCACATCTCCAACCCTTTTATTTTGAGACAGGATCTCACTGAATTGTTGAGACTGGCCTTGAACTTGCCATCCTCCTGCCTTGGCCTGCCCAGTCTCTGGGATTACAGGCGTGGACCTCTGTGCCTATCTTGATTAGTTCATTTTTAATTATTGACTTAATTTTATCCCTCTTGATTAATTTTGAATTAAGTCAAGATTGTCCTTGTCCTTGGTTTAGTTTTAGTCCTTTCTAGCTGTGCATGAATTTTGTAGTATTTATATTTGAGATCCTACACTTTAATTAGTCTTCTGCAAAACACCTCATCACCCTAGAGAGGTAGAGTTAGAGGGGTGGCCTTGGTGGCCATCTTGGGCATTTAACAGGCTCCTGAGAGCTGTAACTGGCATAGGGCAAAAATGACTTGGTGAGTCTCAGCTGTCTCCTTCTGAAATGTCACAGACCCCTTACGTTTATTGTAAGTCAGTTTGGCAGTGTTGTGTGGGATTGTGAATTTTGCATCAGTCAGGATATGTAGGTAATGCTGCAGTAACAAATATCCCCAAGTCTCAGTGGCATAAAATCCTCTTTTGTCATTCTCTCTCTTGGTTTTGTGGGTTGAGGGTCTCTGCCTACATGGCCCTTGCTTGGCTCTGGTCGGCATGGGCTGGGGCTGAGTCCTCTGAAGGCTCAGTTGGGCTGGCACAGTAGGAAATGCTTGAGGTCACAGGTATTGCTGCCATCATAGCGTGGCAGTGCCAGGACCAGTGTTCTATCAGCTACAGGAATCAGAAACTGGAGTGGTGTCCCTCCATCTGTGTCCTGTGGTCAGTGTCACGGAGCTGGCCTATGCTAAGGAGGGGACACAGCCATCACTCTGGGGAGGAAGGGCACAGAACACAGAGTGGCTTATAACGTGCCCAGCTGCTGTTCACGAGCACTTGCCAGGCTCCAGGTCCTGTCTAAGGCCCCGTGTCACGGTGAACGTCGGCGGTACTGCTCTAAATGAGGCAGGGGGAGGCGGGTGCCTGCGGGCAGGGGCTCCCAGCCAGAGCCCTTCCCTGCCGCCACCCAGTGGTGGGTGCTGCAACCCCACCCACCGCCTCGCCTCTCCACTCCACTGAGGTCCCTCAGCACATGGCAGGGCTGGTCTTCTGCTCCGCCCAGCAGTCGCTGGGCAGCTGGGCCCCTGTGCCTCTGCAGGTCCCTCTCCACTTGTTCTGTTGTCATCGACAAAGCCCCCAGTGCCCTGGGCGGGAAGTGCCGGCTGCTCTGCTGTGGCTCAGCGACTCTTTCCAGAGGCGCTTGGTCGGGAGTATTAATAAAAACAACATGCGCTCTCGTGTTTCCATAGAGACTTCCCGAGATTTATGTCCCCAAGCCGTGTCTTTGGATCCTGTGGAATAATTATCCTCCACACATCCCCTGATACTCTGCAGGTCTCCCGGCGGGGAGGCAGATGTGGAGGAGGTTTGCGCAGGAGATGGGGAGGGGGCTTCCGAGGCGGCTGAGGCCTGGGGGTGCAGAGGTGAGGGCAGAGGCACGGGGCGGGGGGTGGTGGTGCAGGCGGCCCCATCCGCGGCGGGGCTGCTCAGGACTCAGCTGGGGTCCGCCAGGAACTCTGGCTTCTCTTTTGCTCTGCCAGGCTTTTGCTGAAGGAAGAGCGAGGCCTTTTGCCTGGACTGCCAGGGCACCAGAGCAGGCCGGCCCATGGGCAAGAGCCAGCTGCCCCAGGCAGCGTGGGATTCCGTGAGGACGCTGGAGTGGGAGCTAGGAGTACAGAATTCTTGTTTCTGTCTGCCACCAAAAGACTGAGCTGTTGGGGTAGGATGGATCCAGTTGGACCCCAGTCTCTCGCCTGTAAAATGGGTGCAGTAAGGTAACAACCTTCATTTGCAGGCTGCAGAAGTTCAGTACAAGCTGACATTAAAAACAAAAGAGCATCCAGGAAACTGCAGAGGTGGAGGGCTGGCTTCAGGCATGGCTGGATCCAGGGTCTCCAACAGAATCTTCTCAGCTCCGACTCTATCTCTGGATTCTGATACAGGAACAGATTTGTTCTGGAGGTAGGCGCCATTGTAAAATTTTATTAGGGAACATTTTAAAAAAGATTTCTTAAAATGTATTAGTTTTTTTTAAAGCACTTTTTTTTTTTAAGAGAGAGGAACAGTGATAGAGAAAGAATCAATTTTATTTAGGTTTTCATGTGACCTCCATTGCTCTAATTCTTCATTGCGTACATAGTGCTAGGGTTCAAACCTGCGTCCTCGTACATGTCGAGCACTGTAACCACTGAGCCACCACTCCAGCCCTTAAAACACTTTTTTTTTAAAGCATGAATATCCAGATTAACAGTGCAGAGGGTGGGTGGGGAGCAGGTCTGATCTTTGCGTTGCTGGGTGTTAGAGGAGCTCATGTCCTGGCCCTCAGGCCGGCTTCAGCTGTCCTTCATGTGCCATTCTCAGGACTTGCAGCTGGGACAGCTCAAGAGGAGGGAGCTTTGGACCAGTTGCAGGATCCCCGACTTGGCTCTGACACCTGCACAGCCTACACGGTCCTACCCTGCACTCAGGGTCCTTTTCTACGAAGGGCTTGGTAGTGCTTCGGGGAGCTGCTGGGCGGTATGAACACTGAATACTCAACATGGAGTAGCACGGGGGCATGGCCAGGCCCCAGCGCCCACGCCCCGGATGCCTGTGTCCTTCATCACTCCCGCCATTCCTCTGGCATCTGTTTCCAGCTGCCTCTTGTCCACCTGGCAGGCTCCCTTGGTCTGGGTGGCAGTTGGCCACTGGTGGTTTCACTGGTTAGGAATGTATTTGTCTCATGCTAAAAGATGTCTGGGACAAGCTGACTAGTGCTATCATGGTGGCTTCCGTCCCAGGCTCCTTCTGCCTTCTTAGTCTGTTGTCCTCAACATGTGGCTTTCATCCTTATGTTTATAAGATGGCTGCCATGCCTCCAGGCATCACATTGACATTCCAGGCAGCAAGGAGGGGATGTGGAGAGAAGGAGCAGAGTCCTCCAGAGATTCTAGGCCTTGAATAAAGCTATCCCAGAAGCCCCTGCAGCCCTTGCTTATGCCTTACTGGTGAGAATGGTGTCACATGGCCACCCTCAAGGGTTGGAGCCTGTGAAGACAGGTAGTTCAGTTGACTTCATTGCCTTCCGGGACAGAACCAGGTGGCAAGGAGGAAGGTGAGAGTGGGCCCTGGGTAGCCACATTTGGGGGCAGAGTGCTAATTATACCAACAGTGTTTATCCAGCAGGTGTGGGGCCAACCCCACTCAGCCACCATGCTAAGCATCTCACCTGCAAGATGGAGGGGCAGCACAGGCCTGACCCTCGTAGGGACCCCTGGTCCCTGGCCTAAGTCACCGTCCAGAGCTGAGCCCCCCAGTTGGTGGGGTTCAGTGAGTGGTGGGGGAGGTTGAGGCTGGGGAGAGGGAAGCAGAGGTGCTGCCCGGCAAGGGCCCTGCGGTAGGCCACTCTGAGGCCAGTGCCTCTGTGGGAGGTGGGGAGGAAGGGCAGGTGGGCAGAGCCCAGGGGCTGCACCCAGAGCACCTTCAGGCTGGGGGCCAACAGAGGGCTCCTCGCCTGGGCCCCGGAGAGACGAGGCCCTAAGGGTCACTGTAAGGAAGTCTCCAGCAGCCCTTCCTCAGATTCCAGAGCAGTTCCTGTGGTTCCCTTTGAAAAATTTGAAACAAATTTGCTGGAATGGAAAATTCCCCGCAGCTCGCGGGCCCCGAGCGTCATCTCTGTTCCCCAGATGGCGAGAGCTGGTGTTCGGGATGGGACCTCGGTGGACTTGCTGGGCTCAGACCTGCTGCCTGGTTCTTTCCTGAGCTGCAAAGCTCCTGGTATGGAGGCTGAGGGGCCACCCCTGCCACAGAGGAGGGCTCTGCCCGAGTCCTGGGCCTGAGCCCAGCTGCATCCATGGCATTTCAGTCCATCGTGTGTGGTTACGTGCGGGGAGGACCCAGGACCCGTGGACAGTCGGGTGGGAGCCTCGGGAGAGAGGCCAAGCAGGGGCTGCAGGGCCACCAGGGACCCAGAGGAGGAGGCTGTGCTGTGGTGACAGGTGTCCTGCCACTCTCCTCCCCACAGGATGGACCCCACCTCCTGCAGAGCCCTGACCCCGGTCCCGGAGCCCCTCCTGCAGTAGGGGCTGGCTCCTGGTGGCCCAGGCCCCGGTGGCTTCTCTTCCTGTTAAGCATCAGGAGCAGGGGCCAGCTGGGGCCTGGACTGGCTGGCTGTGTGGGCTTGGGCCTGGCATCTTGTGAAGTGGCAGTGACAGCCCCTGAGGTGCGTCTCTCGCTTCTCAAGTGCCCAGGACACAGCTGCAGTTCAGCTGCAGGCCCTCACCTGGCCACCCCGCTGCAGGCCAAGTGCAGGTGACAGGGAGGGTGGCACAAGAGCATGACAGTCTGAGCGTGAATGTGTGGACCTAGAAGTGTGTGTGTGAGTGACAGCGTGAGTGAGGGTGGACGGGTGTGAGCTTGTGATTGTGTCAGCATACATGTCGTGTCAATCAGTGTAATCAAGAGTGTGTGCACAAGTGAGTACACACTAGACATAAAAATGATTAAAAATTATCGAGGTGGCGTAAGAAAATCAAACATGTGCCCAGAGGGGTGAGCAGGGCAGACCTTACTTCTGCAGCAGGTGCACTCACAGAGGGGACATGAGCAGGCATACGTGAGCGGGCACCGCCTGCTTATGCCTCCAACCTGCTGCAATCCTGCCCTTCGCTCTGACTGGGGAGCTCTGGTACAGTCTGCACCATTGGCTAATGGAAAATGGGGGCGGGGACAGAAAAGAGCTATGGTGTCATGGGACATCAAGGTTCCCGACCTCAGATGGCTTCCTTGTATATGCCACATGCTGAAAACGGACCAGACTTCTTATTTCTCACACGAGTGAACAAGTGTGTGAGAGTGCATGTGTGTGTATGGGTACAAGTGTGTACCTGTGCGCTGGTGTAGACATGTGAGCACATGTGAGTGTGAACATGTGAGTGCATGGTGTATGAATGAATGTGTGTGCATGTGTGCTGGTGCAAATATGCAAGCATACATGAACATGTGAGTGCATGAGTGTGAGTGGGTACAAGCATGTAAGTGAGCATGTGTTCATGAGTGTGTGCCTGTGTGCTGGTGTAGACTTGTGAGCACAAATAAGTGTGAGCATGTGAGTGCATGGTGTGTGAGCGTGTGCACAAATGTGAAGGAGCATATTGTGTGTGCGTGTTAAGCACATGTGCATGAGTGTGTGTGGATGAGAGTGCATGCGTGCGAGTGGAGGCCACCTGTCCCCTCCCCGTCTCATGTCCCCTGCAGGCACAGGCTGGCCTGCCAGGGCGTCTATTTCCGCAGCCTGGGCAGTTGCCCGGGTGCGGCTGGCAGGTGTGGCTGGGATGGGTACCAGGCTGCACCTGGCTCTCTGGGCTGCACACTCACCCTCTCCAGGTGGGGACGTGGGGGGCAGGGTGGGAGGTGTGTGCGCCCGGCCCTGGCAGGGTTGCTGTGCAGGAGTGTGACCTGGGGCCCCCAGACCTCTTGACTTTTCTAGATTCTGGAAATCCAGATTACAGGGAGGCCTCTGGCTTTAAGTGTTGACAACCAATTCAAATTGGAAGCACCCAAGCAGAACTCCACGAGTCATGAGTGAAACCCATTCGTGCCCGGATTTACCCCTGAGGTGGCAGCCTCCACCTTGGGTGGGAGCAGTGAGGGCAGGGACCTCGCTCACCTCGTGACTGGGTGTATGTGCTGGGCGCTGGGCCGAGGTTAAATCAGAAATGGATTGTGTCCTCCAGCTTGGGGTAAGGCACTAGCACCCCAAAGGCTCTGATGCCAAAGCGGCGTGGGCACCTCGGCCCGGAGGCCCAGCTCCCGGGGCGGGGATGCTTCTTTCAAGCTGTGTGGTTTTTTTTTTTTTTAAGAGAGAGGGACAGTGAGAGAGAAATAGAAAGAGAAAATAAACTTTATTTAGTTTTTCATGTGGCTTTCGTTGCTCCAAGACTTCGTTGTGTGCATGGTGCTGGGGTTTGAACTCAAGTCCTCGCACATGCCAGGCAAGCGCCGTAACCACTGAGCCACCGCTCCAGCCCCATCCAGCTGCATCTTGATGGAACCGTAGGGGCGCTGGGAAGGGGGACAGTGGCCAGAGAACCCAGACGGGCAGACGCAGTGGCGGAGAGTGTGGGGCCTGCTCACAGGAAAAGCAGGGAGCTCAGTCTGGCCAGGGTGAGGAGGGGCAGGAGTGGGGTGGGGACAGCAGGGTGGCACTGGGGCAGGGGTCAGACTGGACCTTCCTCTCAGGCTTCGCAGGGGACCCTGTGGTTCTCATGCCGAGGCCTGGCTCACACTGCGCGGTGTACGAGCAGCCGCAGGGGAATTTGCTCCCTGGCCACAACCATGTCCATCACCAAAAAGTTGCTGTGGGCAGCACGTCCTTCCCTGGGGGCCATGGCGGATGCTGGGCTGGCCTGATGGACTCACCCGGCATGCCTGCCACTCAGGAGCAACTGAGGCGGATGCGCTGGCCTTGGGGAGGGGACACAACCCCACTCCTTAAGTGTGGGCTGCACCTGGTGACTTCCTTCCAAGGAGGACCGAATGGGATGGGGGAGGAAAGGTGGCTGGAGCCCCCATCCAGGTGACTCAGGCCATCCTCAGTGGTGGGTCCCGATGCCACATGGAGGTGCACCTGCTCACCTCTGGGGTCTCCCTCTCGGGAGCTGGCAGCCTAGCCACGGGGACCCTGCCTGGAGCATAGGAGGAGGAGGAGCCGAGAAGCCCGAGGGCTGGGTGTCTTGGGGTCCCAGGCTGAAGGGGTTTGTACACTTGTGGAGCAGGGAACCGAGGCTCCTGGTGCCGTTAGTACCTGCTTGGCTGCTGCCCTAGCTGTGGGGCCCACAGCACACTCATATGTGCTCACAAGTCTACACCAGCACACAGGTACACACTTGAACCCCGGATGGGTCAGAGCCAGATTCTGCTTGCACACTGGGCACGCTCCCCGGATCCACCTTTTCCACGCTGGGTCCCAGGGCAGAGCAAACCCCTGGGTGCCCTTCCCCCTCCCCTGCAGAGCCCCCTGGGTGGCTGCAGGGCTCGCATGTGCATCTGAGGGGAGCATGGGGCTCCTGGTAGGCATGACCCCCCATTTCTCTCCCTTCTCCCTGCCCTCTCCTACTCTTTCTGTCCCCTGCATAATGCCTGGACACCCCAGCCTGGAGCTGCATCCTGCATCTAGTGGACAGTGGCCAGGGCTGCTGTCCACATTCCCTCATGTCCCCTTGCCTCAGAGGATTGTCTGGATCCAAACGTCAGTGGTGCTGAATTGAGGACCGTTCTGGAAGGAGTTCAGGGGCCAGCTCTGCCCCAGGCTGGGTGGTACCCGTCCAGGTGCTGACATTCCATGCTGGCCACTGACCCTTTCTAGAGAATTCTGTCTTGCTTGTACTCTCAGGAAGCTTAGAGGTAGAGGATCATGGAGGACATCATGTGTGCAGTGTGATGGTGGCTTGACTGAGCCCTAACGCCTCCTCTAGGGGCAGGTGCTGTGATTATTGTCCTCCCTGTGCACAGGGCCAAATGGAGGCACAGGAAGGTTAAGCAACTTGCCTCAGGCCACACAGCTAGCAGTGGAGCTTCTGGAGCCAGGGTAGTAACTGGTGCGCCCCACACCTCTCCTGCAGGCAGCAAGGACTCTGCGTGAGCTGCTGTGGGCAGCTGTGTTGGCCCAGGCTCCTGGTCTGTGGCAGGCAAGCCAGGGGAAGGGTCTCTGCTGTGCCCATTGGGAGGTGTCTCCACCCTTGGCTGGGTACCGCTGTCCACACGTGGCCCGCGTGTCACGCCGTCATTGGGCATTGGCTGGCCCAGCCACTGGTAGGTACCCTTGCCACAGGGACGTGGATGTGAAAGTGCCAGGGAGACACGGGGCTGTCACCCAGCACATGGAGAGGTCATTAGCTTGCTGCTCTGGGGCACTGGCTGGTGACAGAGAAGTTAGTGGGAACTTCCCGCCTCTTGGAGAGGCTGGGGACCTGTGGGCAGTGGAGGAGAAGGATGGTGCTAGACATGTGGCTCGCCGGCCGCTCCCCCTCCTGCCCTGGTGCGGGCAGCAGGCTGGAGGACAGCGACGTTTTCCTGTGGATCAGTAGTTTCTCTGTTCCCTTGAAAATCAGCAGGACAAATCCAGTGGCCAGGCCCCGGGCCAGGACCCCCCCTCCCCCCAGCAAGACCCCAAAACTGGAGGAGGGGTGGGTTTTGCTTAGGGCTGTGCTTGGAGAACCATGGGCACAGAGACCCCTCCCCAGTTGATGCCCAAAGACTCCAGGACAGCCTGCTTGTGGATTGTCACCAGGGAGGGGCTCTCTATGCATCCCACAGTGACGGAGCCCTGGGCTTGTGGCTGCCCCTTCAGTGATCAGGAGTGTGTCCTTATACAAGTCCCTTAGCCTCCCTGAGCTGTGGGTCTGTCACCTATCGGAGGTGACAAGGAGTGGACAGGTGGGTTCCCTTGCAAGGTGCCAAGTGCCCTGGCCTCCCCACATGTGGTCCTCGGCCTTGGGAGATGGGCCTGTGCCTGCTCATCTGAATGGACATGGTGGGAGAGAGGGGCTGGGGCGTCCTCTGCATCGTCTGCCCTGTGGCTGGGCCACCCTGTTTGCTGCGCTCCTTTCGGCAGCTCATCTGGGTGGCCTGTCCCCCCTGCCCTCTTACTCCTCACCATGGGAAGAGTGATGGCTTCTGGCTGTGGGCGGCAGGGTCCTTCTGCAGCCCCTGCTAGCTCCTTGGTGCTGCCCGCAGCTCTGTGAGCATCCTCTCTTTGACCTCTGATCTCTCCTCCATCACCCTTTGCACGGCTGTGGCTGCTGTCCCTTGTCACCGCACTCTGTCCCGCCAGTCCCCGGATGCAAAAGTAGAGCTGAGTCTGCTTTACACACAGAGAAGTGGAGCCCAGGGAGGGGCTGGAAACTGGTGTTGTGGTCCCTGCTGCATGCCCTGCTGCTTGTGCTCCTCCCCCACGGGCTGGTGTGTCCTGGCTGTCCCTGCCGCAGGCGGGGGCACCCGTATCTTGCGTGTCCCAACTCTCCTAGTCTTTGCCTCCATCTGCCCCCCAGATGCCCAGCGACTTCTCTACCGCTGGCGGAGGGTGGAGTGGAGGGCGAGATTGCCTCCCATCGCCCAGTGTGGGGCAGGACAGGCTCCCGGGATGGCCCAGGCTGCTGCTGCAGGGGTCAAGAGAAGTTCTCGCATCTATGGGGACATTGCCATCCACCACTGCCTTCTGCCCAGGAGAAGTGGGTGGAGGACGCCAGGGTGGAGCTGCCCTCTCCCTGGGCTGGGTGCACAAGTGAGAGTCCGTCCGCAGGGCTTTGCTTCTGGTGGGCTGAGGAGAACCGGGAGAAGGTCCCACGGCTGGCCGTGGGTGAGGATGGATGACGGGTTCTTCCCCAGCAGAGACGCTGGCCTCAGAGCTGACCCATGGCTCCTGTGGTCCTGGTGCAGCCCATGCGGGGCCAGGCGGGCTGGGTGTGCTGGGGGGCGTGGCCTCCTGCCTCAACTCTGCCACAGACAGCGCTGTCCTTGGAGAGCGTCCACGTGTGGGTCAGGGCTTGTTCTGGCTGTTGGCAGCCCGCCTGGCTCTGCCTGAGCTCTGCGTGCTGTGTGCAGGAAGCGGAGGCCGCACCACGGAAGCCATCCTGCAGCCTCCAGGGATGGCGGCCTCAGAGGCCTCGGGGGCTCCCTGTGCTTTAAGCATCATTCCTGATTGGCTTCCGTGCAACAGCAGCTCGGGGGTCTCAGAGGTGCTGGGGAGCAGGGTGAGAATGGGCTGGGGAAGGGCCCCATGGCCTCAGCCTGCACAGCAGCCACCTGTATTGGAGAATTAGCGACTGAGTGTTCCCAGGCTACTTGGTGTGGATCCCCGCTGTGCTGCCCTCCCCTCAGGACACCTGTTGGCACCCGGAGGACACTGCGGGGAAAGCCACCTTGCGGAATTGAGCGCTGACCTCCCTCTGCTGGGCAGGACATCGTGCCGGGTGCTGGGACCAGCATGGGAATTCTCTTGCATTCTGTCCCCTTACAACCTTGTGTCCTTGGCAGGCGTCACCTGCTGTTTTCTGGCACTGTTTTGCAGGCAGGCGTTTGATCCAGCAGCGGAAGCCCAGGCCTGGCGATTCCTGGGGTAGGTGCTCGGGTGGTGGATTTGGAGATCCCTCAAGAGGAGGAGCTGGGTCTCCCAGGGAGTCCTCATGGGACACTGTGACAGCCGTGGATGTGTCACATTTCGCCCTTGGCCAGGCAGGCCGTGTTGCTGTTGGTCCGCCACTGCCTGCTTGGCCAGGGCATGAATTCTATTTCCTGAATGCAAATCACACCCTGGGAATTTATTTCCTCGCCTCGCTATTTAGTCCTTCCTTCCCTCCATCCCGGATTTATGAAACGTACGGCTCTTCTCTTTAAACAATCCCTCCAAAGCTCTGACTTGCAAATGAGTCCCCTGAATGATCAGCTGTACAGAGCCTGCATTTAATAAATTCAGTTATTAAGGAAGAAGCAATTGATTATTCAATTACAGCAGATCAGGAATCAGGCTTTGGCACAGACTGCCGGAGCCACCAGGTTGAGCAGCAATCAGAGGATAAAAACCCTTGAACCGGCCTTCACCCCCATTCCCCAGTGCAAGCAGGCCAGGGGCCGTGCCCAGGGCAGGGCTCCCCCAGCACAGTCTGGGCGTCTTCCGACCTCATAGAGGAATCAGCAAGCCAGTGGGCTGAGGGTCCTTCCACTTGATTTGTGTGGATTGGGGAATCTGCATCACGTATGAAATGCAATTTTCATCTCACTGCAAGGGGAGGAAAATGGAGCAATGTTGATAAATACATTTTATGTGTATACAAAATAGATTTGAGCAGGATATAGGGGTCCTGGGAGTAGAAGTGAGTGAGGAAATTGGTGTTATTAGCTCGGGGTTAGCCCACAAAGTCCCACCGCCCCAGACGTGCTATGCGGATAAAGGCTTCAGTTGACCAATGAATACACCACTTACGGTAACTTTTCCAAATATTATGGTTTTAGAGGTCTGCTCTTTTGAGAGCATCATAGGTGAATGTTGGAGTGTTTAGAAGCACATTTCCATATACACGAAGACCTACTAAAGGCTATGTAAGTGCGAGGTGGTGATTTCCAGCCTATTTTAGTCAGCAGATACGTTGAAATAGGCAGCGTGGAAAAGCTTGGAGTTCATGGGTCAGCACCGTGGGAAGAGCTGATGAAGCTCCGGGGGTCCCACTGTGCCCTCCCTCTCCACCCAGCCAGTCTGTGCCTGGCTTTCAGGGGACGTTGCCCAGTCCACCTCCTCTGAGGAGCTCTCCCGGTCACCTCGTCTTGCTTTTGAATCTTTACAGCATTCTCGTTGTTTTTGCATAGGGTGGTGGCAGATGGCATTTTGCCCGCCTGCCTTCCCTGCCTCCCTCCTTCCTTCCATCCACATGCTCATCTACCCATTTTCTGACCCAGCCTTGCTAGAAGGCTCAGCCAGCCCCCCACCCAGCCGTCATCCAGTTGTCCACTTACCCATCATCTGTCCTTTCACCCATCCATGCATCCAGCCCTCCACCAGCCACTTACCCACCCACCCGTCCACTCATCCATCTGCCCTTCTGCCCATCCATCCATCTGCCCACCCCACCCGTCTATTCTGCCTGCTATCGTCTGTCTACCAATCTACTATCCATCCACCCATCATCTACCTGTCACTTACCTATCATCTATCATCTGCTATTATCTATCTGTCTATCATCAACATCTACCTATCACCTGTCTATCCATCTATCATCTATGTATTTATCTATCATCTATCATCTGTCTGTCTGTCTATCATCTATGGTCTATTTTTCTGTCATCAATGATCCATTTTTCTATCATCTGTCTGTCACAACCTAGTGCTTACATAGTCTTTAGTAGGTCTTCATGTTTATGGAAATATGTTTGTAGACACTCCAATCATTCACCCATGATTGTCTCAAAGGGGCAGACCTCTGCAAACATGACGTTTAGAAAAGCTACCCTTCCGTCCCTCTGGGATGGGCGGGGCCAGGGCGAGCCTGTGTGTTGGAAGCAGACCTGGAGCCCAGACCTGGAGCCCTCTCTGTTCTCTCCCTGCCTCCACATCCTCAGGCCCAGTCTCTCTGGAGTCAGCGCCTGCCCCTGGGAGTCCTGCTGCTGCCGAGCGGGGCCTTTCCTGCCTCTCACAAGTTGGGTCCAGCTCACCCCAAACTGGGAGCTCTCCTGGGCTGTGCCAACAAGGCTGTGCAGGAGCTGGTGGCCTGAGCGGGGACAGCTTGGGGGCACCAATTGGGGTCCCTCAGTGGAAGTCAGGTGAAGCATCTGAGACTCCCTGGCTTCGATTCGGGGAATGGCTATGGGAGGCTGAAGCCTCTCTCCTCCCTCCCCGCCCCTTGGGCACCTTGCTGGGCTCTGAGCTCAGTGTGACCTTTCCTGGGCTATTGTTAAAGAGGACTTGGAAATGCAGCAACCCACCTACGTGGCACTGGCCCCTCTCCTCCCTCTCTCCACAGCTTCTTGCCCACGATTCGCTCCTTCGATCGTTCATTAATTCAGCAAGTGCCGTCTGTGCCCCCTGGTGTGGCAGGCCATGGCTGGGCTTCCAGTGCTGCCAGGAAGCACGGCCAGGGCCTGTGCTCTGTGGCCCTGCGAGGCTGGTTCAGAGGGCCCCAGGAGGCGTCCTCTGGTTGCTGGCTCAGCAGGGCTGCCCCTCTCATTCTGCTGCCTTGGGTCTCAGCCAAGACGTGTGCTGCCTCAGTGGGCCCAGCGTTGCTGTGCTAAAGCCAAAACACCAGAGCAGGCTGCTGGCCAAGCCCCAGCCTGGCCACGGTTGCCAGGTGGTGACCTCCTCTGAACATCACTTCCCCTGGGGACAGTGGCTGGAGTGTGGCCTCCTGAAGCCCCCAGAGGGAGGCCTGGTGTGCAGCTTGGTAGCGTGGGGAGCTGGTGTGTGTGGCTGGGTCCAGCACCACCCTGGGGCCTGATCACCCCATGGTGCACTTGATAGTTTCTCAGTAAATATTTATGGAATACATGAGGGAATTAACGTCCTAATTCAGCTGGAAAATGACTACCACAGGGACAGATGGAGTGGTCCTTAGGAACCAGCGGGCTGTTTCCCTCCCCTAAGCCTTCTAAAACCTTGATTACTCTGCTGTTATTGCTGTGGCTGCAGCTCCCCCACCCCTTTTTACCCATGAGCAGGGTATTAAATTCATGGATGCTTATTTTCAATTCTTTGCACAAAACCCTTGCTTGGGTCCTTGGAGAAGCCCTCAGTGGTCTGGAGCTAACAGACTGTTAAAGTGCTGAGGGCCACGTTCCAGCTGGGGGCTGCCTCCTGGACCCCTCGGGGCCGATAGGGAGCTGCCCCAGGCCCTGCCCGTGACTGGCATTTTCTGAGTACGCGAGGAAGGGTTAAAGGGAATGTACAGTTGTTTTTGGGCTGGGGGCTGAGTCAGTCTGTGAATAATTAAGGGCAGGGCAGGGGGCATGGGCTGGCCTGTAACAGCCCCCAGGCCGCTGAACCGTGTGCTCAGGAAATGTTTGCAGAGCACACTGCCTGGTGCGTCAGCCTGTGATGCTGGCCAGTGGTGTGCAGGAGGGATCCTGGCCATCTACACAGCCTGGAACATGAACTGAGTGGTGGGCTTGGCTCCCTGGGGCTCCCCAAAGCTTGCCTCATGTTGTTTCTGTCCTTTCTTCCCTGAGGGACAGTCCTCAGCCTTGGGGGACCCGAGGTTGGGGACCCTGAGGGGGCTGAATTCCATGCACCCACAGCAGGGTGAACAGATGGGGCTTGGTGCCTGGCAGTCTCCCCGGGGTGCTGGCACGATGTTTAGAGAGCCTCCTTCTCCTTCCACATCCTCCTGTGGTGGCGGGGAGTCATGGGGAGCTGAGCTGGGCCGTTGCTCTGGAAAGTAACTGATGGGGAGGAGGCAGTTAGCTTCTGCTTGTCCCTTAATGATCTGTCAGTCACCCTCTGTCGCCATCCGTCAGGCCATGGCAGCCACCAGGCTGAGGGTGTGCGTGGAGTGTTGTGTTTTATTGTCTAATGACAGTGACTTGCAGGGTCCACTCCCATGCACCTTGCTGTCTGTCCCAGCTCAAAGCTGTCTTCAGGGGGCTCCCATCGGCGTGGGGCGACGGCCCTGAGTGAATGATGCTAAAGGAAGAAGGGGGCTCACGGGAGGCACTGACCCAGCCCGGGTGACAGAAGAATCAGGAAGGCTTCCCGGAGGAGGTGGGGCAGCAGCTGCAGAAGGTGCCCAGCTGGTGGGTGTTGCAGGGGAGGGCACATCTCAGGAAGAGCCTAGGACCCCGGCCTAGGGCGTGACATAGTGGCCCACTGGGGGAGAAGGGTGGTTAGGGGACTTTAGGGTTGCAGGGCCGAGAGAGTGGCAGGACTGGAGGGGCTTCTGTGTGGAGCCCTGGCCCGGGAGGAGACTTCTGGAGATAAGGTTGGGGCCTGGTGGCTGGTGGAGGCTGAGGCTGAGGATGAGGGAGGTAAGGGGAGGAGCCCCAAGCGCAGTGGTTCAGCCTCTGCCAGGCCCGGTGCTGGGATGGGCAAGAGCCCCGAGGGTGGACCTGATGCCCCAGCTTAGGGACAAGGACCAGTGACATCAGGGCCCTCTTTGACAGTGTCCCAGGAGGATGGCATTGACCTTCTCTGAAGTAGCAAAGACTGACTATGTGTGACAGGCGAGAGATGAGTTGCACAGGGAGGCAGGAGATGGGGTGCTGTGTGAGGGGCCAGGGATGAGGGGGGCTTGTGCAGTGTGACCCAGGGCCCATGGCTGGCACCCTTCTGGGAGAGGAGGGGTTGGGAGCCATGGAGAAGACCACGTGATGAGGGAGGCAGCGGCGGGAGCAGGGACCCCAACAGCCCAGAGTCACCAAAGGTTCTGGGAAACTGCCAGAAGCCAGCAGAGGCCTGAGCAGAGTCCTAGAGCCCGCATGAGGAGCCAACCGAGGCCACATGTCCATCGTGGCCCAGTGATTCCTGAAGAGAGAGGTAAACAGGGTCAGTGGGGTGAGCGTCCAGTGAGCGGTCACGTGTGGAAACCCTGGGAGCCAGTGTGGATTCAGGTGTTGCCACGAGACATCAGCCACGCTTGGGGCTTCTGCCTGCCACAGGGCCCCAGAGCAGGCGTGGAGAGGGGGTGCACATGCGTGGGTGTGTGCTCCCAGCCTGCACACTGTGTTCCGGAATCAAGCGGCTGGTGGCAGGTCCCCAGCTGCGCTCGCCTTGCGGGGTAAAGAAGCTGCAGCTCATAGCGCCTGGAGGCCGCCATCCTGCTGGCACCCTTGCTGAACGTGGCCTGGTGTGGGGCACCTGCCCCTGGAGAAGGGTACGGGCCACCCCCATATCTCCTAAAATTGGGTCTTTTTAAAGTCATGTCTGGAAACTAATTGTTGCTAAGAAAATCATTGCTTAGAACACTTAACCTAAAATTAAAATGTGCTTTTTTGCTAAAAAAAGGCTCTTTCCTAAATCCAACAGTTCTCCTTAGAGCCACTGTCAAGGGGGTGAAGACCAAAATAGCACTTCCTTTCTTCTTTCTGCTAAGTGAGTACAAAGTGTGAAATGAACAGACCTCGGGGCTGGAGGCTGTCAGGGGAAGGCTGCTTTGTGAGTTAGAACCATTGCCCCTGGGGACCGAGGTTCAGGGTAGAAGCCACCCCCACCCCAGTACTGGCTGCACCCCGGCTCGGCTGGTGACCCTGACGGAAACAGATGACCCAAAGGGCTGTTCAGATCCCGTGTCCTCTCCAGCACGAGTTTGTTCATTCATTCCCTCTCATTCATACGGAGCCGGGCACTGTCGATGTGCTGAGCAGACATACGGGAGGAAAGGACGGTGCTCGCTGAAGAGCTGAGTGTTTTCGTGGGACAGCAGACCAGCCCACAAAGCTTAAGGCCACTGGGAAGGACTGCACAGGAGGTGGGGTACTTGTAGCACCCTGGCTGGCCTTCTGCTCCGGCCCTGTACCCAGCCTCCTCTGCATCCAGCAGCAGCTAGCAGGATCCTGTTAAATCTCCCTCTGTTCTGAGCCCTTGCTCTCAGAGAAGGAGTCAAATGGTCTCAGTGGCGCACAAGGCCCTAAGGATCCATCCCTTGTTCCTCTCTCTCCCTTCTAGCCTTGCTGCCTCCCTGCCTCCTTGACCCTGCCAGGCACAATCCAGCCTCAGCCCTGGGTGCTTATCCCTTGGCCTGGAGCACGCTTCCCCACATAGCCGCACATCTGTCCCTCACCCTCCAGGCAGGTCTTTACTCTAAAGTCACCACTCACAGAGGTCCCCTGGCCACTCCAAATGTTAACACCCTTGGTGGCTTTTCTAAAATACCCCATGGGACCCTTTGTCCTGCAGACTCCGCAAAGGCCGATGCTGCCAGTTCTGTTGCTGTGGCTTTCTCCGTGATGGCAGCTGAGAAATGATTGACAGTTGACAGTGAGTAGCCTGCTGTCCTGGAGGGCAGATGAGTCACCTGCTGGGTGAAGAGCAGAGAGCAGGACCATGCCAGGGTGCGGGCTTCAGCCGGGGAGTGTGTGTCCAGTGTGTCTGAGGACACCTCTGGGCTCTGGTGTCACTAAGGCGTCCTGACTTCCCTGGAGCAGTGGGGTCTCTGATCAGCCTGTGGGAAGCCTGCGTGTGCCTGTGTGCAGGTGTGGGGGACGTGACTGGCTGGGGAACACGAGGGGCGCCTTTGACGGCCTTCCAAGAAGTCACCTTTGGTAGCTTTGATGGCTGAAATTCTCTTTTAAAGGACTCCACTCTCAGGACCCCGGTGATACCAAAAGTCTGCAGCGAGGGTCTGGACCGGCAGAGGTGGGAGGTGAGCAGCGCAGACGGGGTCTTGCCTGCGGATCTTACCCATCTCGAAGACCACATCTCGTGCCATCTGACGCTCTCCTAGAGGTGCTAAGTTGCACCATGATTTTTCTCTCCACTAAGGAGCAGTGTTGATTACAAGCCACACTCTGACTCAGAGACGTTAGAATGTGAAAGAACGCAGGTCCCAGAGTGAATGAAATATGGGAAGGGAGGAATGTGCAGATGCGCGGAGCTGCGCCAATGTCTGCACATGAGTGCGTCCCGTCAGATTTACGTCTGGAGAGCCCAGTGCAGCAGGCTCGGCCGTGCCATAAATTGCTTGGCACACGTACACATCGGCTCCCTTGGAGGTGGAACCTTCCGGCACATTCCAGACAGCTGGTCTCGCAGGGAGGAGTGGGCACCCCCGCAGTGTGAGATGGCGACTTGAGAAGCGGTGATGCCGTGCGGGCTGCGCTAATCACCCTCAGAGCCCGTGCTCCGGGGTGTAAGCTGAACCCCCTCGGAGGTGGCCAGGAATGTTTCCTCAAATAGAGGCCTGCAGAAGTTTCCAGAGCATTTCCGCTCCAGCCCAGGCTTTCCAGGACCCCCTTTGCTCTGTAATCATTGCTTCTCACTCCGGAGGGCTGATGCTTCCCACACAGGGAGCTGGGGACCAACGTGGCAAAGCTTGGGGACTTGCCACATGGCACGGAGCCCTGGAGAGAGCGGCTGCAGGGTCCCCTCTGCCGGGGAAGGGCTGGTACGCGCTGGGCTGTAACTAGCCTTTAGATCACGAGCTTTCAGGGGTGGGGAGGGGACTTCTTGCTTTCAGTGCATCTGGCAAGCAGCTTCCCTGGGATTTCCCAGCATCCCTATGAATATTCAGGAAGATTCAAAGCAGATGCAGATGCACAGCAGCCCGATGGAGCCCAGCTGACTTACCTGAGTCTCGAGAAAGTGCTGCTGGGTGCACGCTGGGAAGGCAAGGCCGCCTTTGCTCGGTGCACCCATGCACCTAGCACCTCACCTCTGGCTGGGGACCACAGGAAACCGAGTCCGTGGTCCTATCCCCACCCTGTGTCTGGCTCCCAGCAGCAGAACTGAGATGAGGCCAGGATTTGAATGCCTGTGGCTTACTTAGGGGAATAGGGCTGTGAGGCTGGAGGGCAGCTTGGTGGCAGTATCAGGTTACTCTGCTCTGTGGGCAGTTGGAGTTCAGGCCTTGTGGGGACGCTGGGGACAGTGGGGACACTGGGAGACAGAGGGGACACCCACAGCAGTCATATCACCCAAGGACGAGGAAGCAGAGCTGTTTACCAGACTAAGGAGGTGAGACCCCCAGGTGCACCTGGTAAGCTGATCACACTGTGTGTCCACCTAGAGGCCAAGGCTTCCAGAAAAGACTGGGATAGGACCGGGATTCTGGGGAGGATGCAGAGTCCAGATCGTGGCCTTCACAGCCCCCCTGGCTCTGTCTTGAGGGAAATGAGCCCAAGGTGGGTGAGGCACTCTGGGCTTGAGGAGTAGGTATGAGTTGAGCCCTGGGAGAGGGCGGAGCC
Organism: Aplodontia rufa; assembly: GCA_004027875.1. Lineage (NCBI taxonomy): Eukaryota > Metazoa > Chordata > Mammalia > Rodentia > Aplodontiidae > Aplodontia > Aplodontia rufa. The sequence goes on from PVKS010016170.1 coordinate 19,213, forward strand.
AAAGGCTACAAGCAGGTCCTGTTGGTCACACACCCAAGACCACTCTGATCTTGTTTTGCTCCATGAAGAGGAAAGAGGAGGAAATGCAGCCTGGGCATGGGAGGTGGCCCGCGGAGGAACCACACTCAGGGGAGGACGGGGAGGCTTATAGGGACTGGAGGAGAGCGCGTGGGGGCCTTTGGTCTCCTGGGCCTGAGGCAGAGCGCACAGCCTTTTCGACCTGAGGGGAGAGGGTGAGGCTGCAGAATGGCCTCAAGAGATGCGGGAGGGAGGGAACCCAGGAGAGGATGCAGCGTTACTGACTGCATCCTGCAGGAAGGAGTGGAATCTAGCACGCAGAAATCCAAGCCTTGCGTGCGTCTAGGGGAGACGCTCCGGGGAGTGGGCTGCCTTCCACACAGGAGAGCATCAAGTCTGTGGAAGCCATTGACAGGCAGGAGAAAATGCTAACAATAAGACGTTTCTTTAACAAGGGCTGACAGCGTGTGCCTTTGTGCTAATGGGGTGCCCGGATATGCCTGTGGAAAATGCTAGAAGGAAAGCACTAAGGCTGGCGCCGCCGCCTCTGGTGGAGGCAGGATTTTATTACCTGAGTTCTGTGGTCTGTTTCCATCATCTGATAAGAAAGGTCCCTTTCCAAAGGAGGTGCAGGACGCTGAGCTGTCCCCCTGGTCATCATCTTGGCAGCTGTGGCCTTCCAGCCTCCCATGGACTTGCCCTCGGTCAGTCGAGGGACCCCAGAGGCACAGAGGTTGGAAGGTGAAGTGTTTCTTGGGCCTGTGCTGTTTGCTAACACTAATGATGTGACTGTAGTGGTTGTGGATACCAGAGGCGCCGTGGGCAAGTCCCTGCATCGTGTGGTGGAACGGGAGGGTAGGTGTGCGTTGCCCACGGGGCTCACTGCGAAGGGCTTCGTGTGAGCGGGGGCTGTGCACATGGCAATGGTCGGGGGGATGTCCGTCCTCCGAGATGTCCCTCACTGCATCCTAAGGGGCAGGGTGCTGGGGTAGAACCAGGGCCACAAAGTTGGGGAACAAGCTGGCGGCTCTGAGGCCCTTGGAAGCCATGAAATATGTGGTGGAGGTGGAAGGGAGGGTGCGGCTCTCCCATGACACTTCCCCAGTGTTGGGCTCAGGCTCTCCCTGGTCAGAGGGGATTTCTTGTGTGGCCAGGCAGGGTTGAAAACACGGATCGTTCCAGGTGACAGCTGGCTCCCTCTGTTGAAGCTGTGTGTCCTTGAGTGACCTTGGGTGGGGTCTTCACCTCTGAACCTCAGCGTGCCCCTTAGCAAACAGCTCAGGAATCAGGAACGGGCCCCTTCCCAAGCTGTCAGGAAGGCCAGACACCTGTCCCGGGAGCCAGCTCGTCCTGTGAATGGGGGCACTATGGGGACAGTGTCTGACTTGGATCCAAAGCCTGGCCTTGACACACTCCCTCCCAGCAGAACATGCCCCCTAGTCCTCGGACCTGTGTTTTAACTGAGTGTCCAGGAGGAGGTGGATCTTCCGCTCCTGCCCTCTGGCCTGGATTTCACTGACCACGGCCCCTCCTGTGACCTTTCCTCCCTGCGCCCACCGCCAGCCCGTGACAATAGACCCTGTCTACCCAAGGGAGACTGGGTGCTCTTTTCCTGCAGGGGTTGCTGGGAAATGCTGGATCGTTGAACTTCAGGTGCTCTGGACTTGAGTTGCTGTGGGGCTCTGCTCCATCTGCCGTGCAGGGCAGGGCTGGGCTCCTTGTTTCTTCGTTCCGAACTCCATGTGGCTCTGCTGAGCACAGTCCCGAGCTCCGGAGGAGAGGTGTCCAGCCGGCCCCGTGGAGGACGCCTGCCGTGAGCTGTCCTGGGTCTGGGTCCCACTCCACCTCCAACAGCGAGCTCGCCGACTCTCAGGGGTGTGGGGGTCCAGTCTCTAAAGTGGGGTGCTGTAGTGTTTTCTGCAGGTTAGGTTATTGGGGGTCAAGTGAGCTGATGGTTGTGCCAGCCCCTGGCAAGCAGGTGTGCCACCTGAGGCTGACATCTCTTAACACCAACATGCTTTCTCCTGGTGGTTTTTGATGAGAGTCTTTCCAAAATGCATCATATGAGCTTCTGGGAGCAAAGGGACAACTTTGTTGCCCTGTTGAGTCGGTCTCCTCCTCTACAACCAGGAGACAGGCGTCCCGTTTGTGGGTGCGGTTGATGGATGTGGGTGTGGAGACAAATGGCAACGGATGGTTGCCAGGCTTCTCCCCGCTCAGTCGATATTAGGAGCAGGAGGACTGAGACAGAGGGGTAAGGGCCCTGCAGACAGGCCCGATCGCACCCTGTGTTCCTAGTAAGCGTGTGCAAAGAAAGCCGGGCAATTGATGGGCTGGTCCTATGTTCACCACAGTGCTGGGCACTGTTGGGTGCCTGGAGTCACCTGGCCTCTCCTCTGTGAGGTTTGGGGGCCACTGGCTGGGTGAAGGAGCTTCCAGGCTTGGGTCACCAGGGGGCAGGTTGGAGATCTGTCCTTTAGAAGCAGGTGATGGGCTTCGGGTGGTCACCCTGCCGCAGCTCTGTGTCCACCTCTAGCAACTTTCTTCCTCTTGCCATTTTATGCTTCTTGTTCCTGTGGTTGAGACCAGGGTGGCTGAAGCACTAGTGTTGTAAGCCAGCAGGGCTCCGCACCCTGTGAGTGAGCGACAGAGGAAGGTGTGTAAGCTTTGGTGCGGGGCACTGTGACGTGGCTGACCTGCATTGTGTTTCTGGCCGGGATCTGATGGCTGAATCCCATTTCACTCATCATCCAACAGTAAGCACGAACTCTGGGTCAGAAGCCTGCACTTCATAGTCCACGTTGCAAGGAGACATCAGGCACATGCAAGCAGGCACCTTTCCCATGGGTGGAGGGCACAAGGGGCCAGATAAAGAACCCCAGCTTTGGTTTTCCTAGGTCACAGCCCAGGGACCAGAATACCGCCAGGCCTCTCTGCATGAGCCCAGCAGCCTCAGGTGTGAGTTCCATTCAGCGCCAGACCCTCTTAGGCCTCTCTGTCTCTCCTCAGAGGACCTGGGAGGGTGCTGACACTGCTGTCACTGTAAGTCCCACTTGGCCGAGCAGTGCCTAGACCTTCCTGCAGAACACTGCTGGGGTGTCCTAGGGCTGAAGAGACTACTGCCACCTTCCCTGGCATGTTCAGGGGGTGCCTGGACCCCTCTACTCCCCCAGGGTGAGTGTGAGCCCTTGCCACTTGCTGGGGTGGGCTTTCTGGTCTAATTGTCACAGTGTGCCCCCCACCCCAGGGCCGTCTCCCCCACCTGCCCCTGTTACCCTCACGCAGATGGGATCCCTGCACCTGCATCCCCTTCTCCAGGCTCCTCCCTACCTTCCCTTTCCAGATCCCTGGAGATACCCTGGGGACTTGCACTGGGCCAGGGGAGCTTCCTGCAGGCGTCTAGTCTTTACTCTGGAGTGCGGGCTTGGGAGGAGGGCCAGGGCTGACCTCATCTCTTTATTTCTCTGGAATTTCCTCTCTGACTACACCCAACACAGAAGAGCCAGACACCGAGCTAAGAGCGGACATGATGCACGGGCACCTTCAACCTGCAGGGAAACTGAGGCACAGAGAGGCGAGATAACCTTGCTTACATGAGGTGGGGTTGGGGTTGGAAGAGAAGCAGCGAGGCTGTGAATCCCATGACCAGAAGACTACACTGTCCACCCCAGGACTTGGCTGTATGGAGTGTTCCCTCTGGACCCAGGAGGGTGACATCTCTCTCAGGAAACTGTCCTTGCGTGCAGAATCCTGTGAGGGTCTCACCTGAACTCCCTCAGAGGGCACAGGGTGGGTGTTGGGCAGTGGGTGGGGTGTGTTTCCAGAAGCCCTGAGGAAGGAGGCAGGGGGCAGAAGAGGAAGGGGAACCGGAAGGGGGGCGGGCGTGCTTCTCCAGGCAGGTGTTCTGACGGCCTTGCGCCTGTCCGCTCACCCGTACCTCTCCCGCTCAGGGCTGCGGGTCCCCACGTGCCACTTATGCTCAGGCTTGCGGGAGGAGGGCTGAGGAGCAGGGGAAGCTGCAAAGCCCAGGCGCTGCGTGCTGTGGGTCTCATAGTCTGCCCGTGGAGCCCTGGCCTAAATGTCAGGGGAGGGACCATGCTGTCCCTCTGACCCTCAGCTGGTCTCCACCCCTTGCCAGCCCCATGTCCACCTTCTGTCCACCTCCCCCTCCCCCTTCCCCTCCTCAGTGTCCCACCAGAACCCAGGAGGGCCCTCTGCAGAAGGCTGGGCTGGGCCTTACCTCCCCCAGCCTGAGTCAGGCCAGGTTCTGTAGGTCTTAGAGTCCCTGTCTCACTTGATGCCTCGAGCCTTCCTGGCACCTGTGCATGGTCCTTGCCTGGAGCTGAACGTGTCTTCTGAAACGTCCTTCCCTTTGTCCTGGCTGTGTCTGAGCAAGGCCTGTTCCCGTGGGCACCTGCCAAGCCCGTCTGAACGCTCATCCTGCTTGGGCCCAGTTGACTGAGGCCAGCATTGCTCTGCCCGACATCACAGTAGTGCAGGGCAGGGTGTGACGGCCGGCTGCCTAACCCCTGGCGACAGCCCTCAACTTAACATGCTGAGTTGGCCAAGCTTCTGGGAGAGCCATCAGCCCCATTTACAGCTGCCCTGCTCCTGCCTCTGCCCCAGTCCTTGGCCCCCACAGAAGCACAGGCTGCAGCATTTGGCACGGTCAGCGGCTTCTGGGTGGGGAGCTGCCACCTGGGCCCTGGCAGGCTTGTGCTCTGGGCCAGTCTACCTCGGAAGGCCCGAGCTGGGGAGTCGAGTCAGGCTTCCCACCCTCCAGGCCTCCCTGCCGGGCCTCAACCCCCTCATCTGTGTGCTGGGACTTTGGAGCAGTCTGGTGTAGCTCTGCAAGTCCCTGGAAGGCCTCTGCACGCAGGGCACCTTTCATCCTACCTCACACCATCCGTTGCCATCCGGTTCGTCATTGTGCCCATGGGAAGGATGGAGACACCGAGGCGCTGAGAGGGTCGGCAGCCTGGCGGAGGCTACACCCAAGCGTAGACTGGTTGCCACCAGGCTGCTGTGGCCTTTGCCGTCTGGGCTTCCAGGTGCAGCCCCCTGCTGCACGCTGAGCCCCCAAGAGTCGGATGTGCTGTAGAGGGGCCCATGGGGCTTCTCAGAGCCTCTCACGAGGGTGGCCCCCACCCGGCTATCCTGAGTCCCAGTGCTCTGCTGGGACTCCTGGGTGGGAAACTCACTAGGCAGTGCCCAGCGAGGTGTTCATGATGAAGGCAGTCGCCAGGAGGCACGAATCACCCAGGTCCCGCTCTGCCCGCTTGCGAAGGTCAAGGTCTGTCTGTGGGGTGATGTTTTCAACAGGCCAGGGTGCTGGTCTCACTTTGACAGAGGTTCCAGAACACGGCTCTTCGTGGCCCCGGGGTGCCCCACTTCCCTCCCCTGACCGGGGTGGGCAGCATGCTGGTGAGGCCAGCTGTCCCAGCAGGGCAGGGACTTCAGGGCCACTGCTCTGGCTCTGAGCTTCCTAGCAGCTCAAGTGCAAAGGGGAAGGCAGAAGTAAGCCTCAGCTGGAGAGGGCTTTCCTGAGCCGGTGGCGGTGACATCAGACATCCCTGCAGCAGTCATCAGCCCCGTTCAGCTGTCCCTTATGATGGCTTGACATGTGGGTGGGGCTTAATCCCCACACTGAGCAGCGCACTTTGCCTTCTCCTTCTCTCCCGGAGACCCTAAGTAGAGGAGGCTTGCTCGTGATTTGGGAGGGCCAGTGCGTAGGGTGATGATGGATTCATGTGGTCACGTGTGGCGCGTGCAGTGTTAGGAGGACAGGTGCTGGGATCCAGTTCAGCCATGAGTTACTTAACCTCTCTGTGCCTCTGTTTCCCTTTTTGTAAGTGTAGAGATGATGAATGCCGACCATGTTTGATCGTGGTGAGGAATGAACGATGTAACAAGCCTGGCACGGCCCATGTCTGGTGCCTGTGTGCTCAGCAGGAGCCTTTGCCCGGCACACAGCAGGTATCTGACCAGAGCCACGGCAGTACATGAGTGTGAGAACAGGTAATCAAGGCTCCTCTCCCGTCACGCAGGAGCCTAATTAGTGTGAAACATGGGGCAGCCCTGCCGCACCAGATGTGAGGCCCTGGGTGCTAAGTGCCCTGTGCAGAGCTTCCAGGTTCTCGGGTGCAGCCATGAGCAAGGAGACAACGCTAAGACCCAGCTGCCCAGAGCGATGCTTCCTTGTCATTTTGCTGATAGAAGTGGGCTGCGGGCTCACTCTGGTGGCAGTGCCCACCCTGTTCTTGTGATCCAACTGCCGTTGGGCGAGAAATCATTATTTTTTGGGCGGATTGATGCTGGTCTCTGGGATGTGCCAACCTCCCTGGGGACCCACATCCTTGGGATGTGGGTGACTGCTCCTTGCTCCATCCACTGGGGTCCTGTGCTGTGTTGATTTAGTGAGCGAGGGGCTGAGTGCT
>PVKS010016170.1:25767-44565 GCA_004027875.1 Aplodontia rufa
CCACTCACTCACTCACTCATCCACTCACTCACTCATCCACTCACCCACTCACTCATCCACTCACTCATCCACTCAATCACTCAATTCTAGATGCGGAAGAGCCAGGAGCCACTGGTGGAAGAGGAGGCACTGGCTGAAGGAGGCCCAGGAGGGAGGGTGTCCTGCAGGTCCACTGCATCTTCCGGATGCTTCCCTCTGGGGCCCCCAGCAGGTGCTCAGTCTAGCCCACTCAATGGTGGGCTGGAAACAGGAGTGGAGGCCAACTCTGGAGGACACTGTCCAGGTTGGGGATGTGGGGAGCGCAGTGGGGGCACCCAGGCTGGTGGGGAGCAGGGACCTTTGCTCCTTCAGGACTTTCTGCTGTGGGGTGGTGGTGGCAGCAGAGCCCCACTCATGCCCACTTTCACACAGGGGGTGTCACTGTTGAAGGGGAGTCTGGCTTTATAAGTTTAGAACTCAAGCAATAGATTATTTGTCTTTTTTTCAAGAAAGATGCTACAATACTGGTATTGACCGAGAGGGAAAAATAGCCTCTTAAGTCATTCAGGAGGATTGATCCAGCACTGCGGTGACGTGGCTTGTGGTCGCTGCCCCTGCTGTCTGCAGGAATAGGTGGCGGGAGCTGGGGGATTTGGTGAAGGTGGCTCTCCTGAAGGCTGCTTCTTCTGCTGCCTTACCGCTTGTTTTATTGTTTGGAGGAAAAATATTCCGGCTCTCAGCAGAAGGGCGGGTGGGAGCTCCTCGGGAGCCTTTCCCAAGGCTGTCCCGGCCTCTCTGTAGTGGGAGGAGGCCAGCGGGTCAGTGGCCTTGGTAATACAGCCCACAACGGCAGGGGGCCTTTGTGAAAACCAATTCATGGTCTGGCCTAGGCCTCATCTGCTGATTTCAGACAGTGGTCCCCCGGCTCTGAAGCAGGGCTTAGAGATTCAAAAGCGCAGCAGCTAATGAGCGAGTTAATCTGTGGAATCCTCCTCCAAGGTCTCAAGATGAGCCTGAAGGGAAGGCGAGGCCAGCTGGGCCGTGAGAATGTGAACCTTCCTCTCGCTGGGGTCTGAGAGTCGGGTGCCTGGCCGGGACATGGGGGGCTCCTTGTTCCTCCCTGTGAAAGTCCTCTTGTCTGAGAGGCTGCTGGGGACAGGGAGGGAGGGTTTGTCTGCTCCTGCTGCTGCCTTACCAAAGTGCTGCGGCTGGGCCCAGACAATTGGAATTCACTAACCACCGTCCCTGAGGCTGGAGTCCAGGATCCAGGTGTGGCCCATTTCCGGAAGGCATCGGAGAGCAGTCTTTCTGTGTTCCTTGCCAGATCGGCCACAGTTCTGCTAGCTTGGGCCCTACTCCTACGACCTCATTTCACCTTCACGACTGCTTTGTAGTCTCCAGACAGTAACACAGGGAAGAAGACATAGGTTTGAAATTTAGCCCACAGCAGGGTCCTTGGCCCGAGCCCTTCTTCCTCGAGGTGCTGTTGCCCAGCTAGGTGCTGCCTCCTCCAGGAAGCCTCCCTGCCTTTTCCTGGGCTTCCATGCTGCTGTGCTGTTCAGGCCATGGCCCTCTGTGTGTGCCCCCCTCCTGCTCACTCATCCTTCCCCTTTGGGGTTGGTCACACTGAGGGCAACAGGGGCAGTCAACAAAAATGCCCTCCAGGTCCATCCAGGTGTAGGTGGCATTGATGTCACTCTCGGGGTAGACCCAGGTGTGGTTCTGGGAAATATTCCTGGTGGCATCAGGGCTGCTGGGGTCAGCAGTCCAGGAATATAGACAGCCCACAACTCTCGGGGTGATGTGCAGCTCCTTCCCTCTGGGCCTTGGCAGAGGCCGTCCCTTCCCCCAGAAAGCCCTCTTCTGCTTTCTCCCTCTGCTCCCTGTCCTCTCCTTGGGATCTGGCTGGTGTTTCCTCCCTCAGGAAGCCTCCCTGGAGTGCACCTGCTATCTCTTCAGCCCTTTGCAGCAAGGCCTGGCTCTCGGCCCACTGCCTCCAGTGCCGGTCACCCTGCCTGGCACCGAGTGTGTGCTCAATAAATATTTGTTGATGGAACGAAGGCTCCCGGTGCCTGGAACAGTGCCGGACACCTAGTGGGCATGTGATAAATGTTTGATGAATTGAATTCATTGAAGTCAGCAACGTGGATCAGCAGCAACTGCCAAAAAGACCAAGCCGCAGTTAATGAAGCCCTCCCAGACCTGGGACCTGAGCGAAATATCACAATTTATGTAAAGCTTTTCATTAGAACTCTGCAGGGAGTTTCCTCCGGTATTAGCATTTTCAGACTCTCATCAACAGCACTTCAAGGAGGGAGGCTGCAGCCTGTCCTCCCAGTGCTGCGGGCCTCGCCCTCCCCCACTCCTTCCAAGGACCCTTAAAGCGTCCCTGTCACCATTGTCACATGGAGCCACCTGACTGCAGCCAAGGGAGGAGGATAGGAGTCCCCTTCCAGGACCCTGGGGAGGGCACCCTGCAGGGGTGGGGCTGCTTTCCTCCTTCACTGCCTCTGCATGGGGGCCAAGGCGGGGACCCCAGGCAGCTGTGTGACCTGTGCCTACCTGGAAGCTAAGGGCTGATCCCTGGAGAGGAGGGTCAGCTCCAGGCTTCCTGCACTTTGACCATGGAGGTGCCGGGGATTCTGTGGGAAGCACGTGGGCTGTGGTGGCAGCTGCCGCTGGCTGAGATTGGCAGGCTGCAGGCTGGAACAAGGACGAAGACCCCAAGGCCCCGGGAGGGTCTTCAGAGGGTCTAATTTCCATTCTCATCACAGCGATCCTGGGTGCTCAGTAGAGATCCGGGAAAGGACAGGTCCTCGGAGGGGAGCCACAGTGACCTTTCCTCCCAGCACCTGGTGCCATCCTGGGAGTACCCCTTCCGTTTGCTTCCTGTTTGGGGTTGGAAGGTTCTCAGGTGAGGAGGCGTCTTGCAGCAAGGCCTGGCAGGGCTGCACCCACTTTCCTCCTGTGGGCCTTAGTCACGCCTGGGTGGTCCTGGCCTGGTGGGCGAGCACTTGCCCAGCAGACGTTGGCTGCTTCTAATGACAGGCAGGGCTGCCCCAGGGACCCGGGTCCTGCATTGGTGTGGGGGTCAGCATGGAGGGCCTACGTGCTCATTTTAACTTTCTGAATGTCGTCCCTCACCTCACCCGGGATGTCGGGGGATGTGGGCTCCTGCTCTCCATGTGGCCTTGGCTGAGCCATTCCCCCTCTCAGCACCTCAGTTTCCCCCTTGTCTCTACTTTGCAGTGATGCTTTGAGGGCCCGGTAGAGGCATGGTGTAGAGCGGCAGGCCCCAGGAGGCAGCTGGGGTCACTGTTGTGTTGTGCATCAGTCAGGCCGGTGCCCTCTACCGTAACAAACACGCCTCAGCATCTGACAGAGTGAGTTCTTTTAGCTCTCAGGTGGCCGGGAGGCTCTTCTGAGCAGTGACCTGGAAGGCTTCCCTGTCTTGTTACCTTACCTTCTGGCTGTTTGGCTCTATGGGAGGGAATGCACAACTGATCATGGTGCAGGGGAGAGGGCCACACCGGAGGTGGCACTGTGCAGCGAGGGACATGCAGGGGTGTCCGGGTAGTGGACGGTGTGTGGAAAGGTCCCAGGTGGGAGAGACTATAGCTGCTCAAGGTAGAAGTGGCTGGGACCCAGCAGAGGTGGGAAGGGACCAAGGGGGCAGGGCCAAGGTGGGGTGGCAGCCAGAGGACTTTCAGCCAAAAAGCAGCTGGCAGCCAGGAGAGGGCTCTCAGCAGGATAGGGACGACCTGGTTTGTATTTTACAAGATTCTCTTGGCTGTGGAACCTGGGAGGAGTGGGGCCCAGGCTGCAGGCGGCCCTGCTGCAGGCCAGACCAGGGCTGAAGTCTGGACCCGGTGGAAGCTGGGACGGAGAGACCTCCGCTCTCTGTGCCCGAGTGTGCACCCACCTCCAGGGAGATGAGCAGTTCCCTGTCCCGGGGCCTTCACGCTTGGAAGTTAGGAAAACGCACGACAGCAACTTCCCAGATTCACAGGCAAAGGCTGCGTGTGGGTTGTCCACTTAGTATGCTCCCTGGGCCCAGGCTGGACCCAGAGGGGGGACCCGCCACCCACCGCAGCATGCATGGAGGAAGGGGCTGTGTTGGTGCCCATTCCCCTTTATCTGTTTCCCTGGCTCACATCCGATGCAGCTCTTGGAAGGGAGCAACCTGGGCTGTGATGGATTTGGTGACGTTTGTCTGCACCCAGTTAAAAAAACTCAACTGGGGTGACTGGAGCTGGGAGGCAGGGCGGGGTCCTGGCTTGGGAAGCCCACTCTTCCCACAGAAGGGGTCTCGCCCTTGGCACGGAGCACAGGCCTGCCGAGAAGCTTGGCAGTATGCTGAATTTTTTTCCCAAAAGACACTTATTAATTACAACAGAAAAATAGCGCATGTTCGTTAGAAAATGTAGAGAAGCCAGAAGAGGGCTGGCTGGGCAGACAGCCTCGCCCGGCTACCTGCTGAAGCTCCTTTTCGTCTCTTTTGGCTGAGGAATCTGCGACTCTAACAGTGGCGGCCGAGCTTCCCCCAGCCACACGCTTTTGTTTCCTGGTTTATTTCTCTCTTGGCTTTAATGCCATAGGCCCCACGTCCTTCCGCAGTCTTTGGAAGCAAGGCTTTTGAGAGTGGCCCAGATTTCCACCAATGGATCTTCCGGAACAAGGAGAGGAGTCCTTTGCTCTTGGCTCCTCTCTGCCCCACCCTTAGCAGGGTGTGCAGAGGAGCCCCTGTCCTGGGGTGAGCACGTTGGGATCTATGGTGTCAACCTCTGGCTTCGGCAGGGCAGGGACACTGGGACAGCTGGCTGTGCTGGGGGAACAGATATCTCCTTCAGGCCGCTGGACATGAGCCAGCATTTTGGACTGCAGAGCAGGCAGCTGTCCAGGCAGGGCATCCCGGGGTGCTTGTGGACAGTGGCTGACATGCCGAGACGAGATGCTTTCTTTGGCTGCCCCAGCGCACACCTGTGTTGGCTCATTTCGAGGTAGTCTCCCTCTCTGCCTTGTAGTGTTGCTTCCGGTAACAGCACTGAGATCCCCTGACAGGTCGCACTTGGAACACGGCCTGCTGAGATTGCTCCTTTCTGCCAAAGGTGTGCATGTTGTCGGCGCTAATTCTGCCAAGTTCTGCTCCTGCTCCCCAGGCCTCCGTGGCTAGCCTCCGTGCCTGCCTTCCCGTCGGATGGCTGAGGAAGGGGGCCTCGGTTAACTCAAACCAACAGGCGCTGAGCATCAAGTGTGCACACACGTGTGGCTTAGTCGGAGCCCAGGGTGAGATCAGGTTGGGTGTGGGGCGCATGTGGCGGGCGGGCTTCTGCAGGCAGATGTGGAGCATTTCTTAGAGTGGGGTGAGCCCTGTGGCCTCTTGGAGGTGTGGAAGCGGGGAAGGAGGCTGGAGGTGGGCTGGAACCACACTCAGAGGGCCTGGCAGGCCAAGGTGAGGCACTGGGATTCCGTCCTGTAGGAGGTGGGGGTCTCTGAATTCCACTGGAGATGTCTAGCGGCTGTCACCGAGCGCAGCCTGGGCTAATTCAGTGTCATTCCCAGAAGTTGATAAATAAATACAGCTCTGCGCCGCTCCCTCGCTGCTTATCTCCAGAGCCACCCTGGTCCATGGACTGCCAGGCTGTCTGGGTTTGGGATTGGTGGGAGTGGAGTTGGTAGGGACCTGTCCAGCCGACCTAGGCAGTGTTTGTAGCTCCCTGCATCTCCCACCTCCCGGGATGGAGACCCTGGAACACAGCCCTCCACCGGGGTGGCTCTATCCCACTTTTCCATTTGAGCTGTGTCCAGTGCTTCTCCCGACACTGGGCTGTGCTCCTGTGCACCACAGGCCTGGAGTCTGCAGGGTGGTGGCTGCTCCAAGGCCTCCGTGCGCCAGGCTCTGCCTCTGCCAGCTTGCCTTGCCCTGAGCCTGGGCATGGGTGAGGTGTGTACAGGAGCCTGCCCTCACGCTCTGGCAGTGTCAGCAGACCCACCTAGGGGCCTCCTGTGCTTGCCTCCTCCCTCCGTCTGCCCACCTTCTGTCTGTCTCTTGTTCCTTCACTGGCTGTCTCCTGAGAGCCTCTGTGCCCTGCCTGGCACTGGGCGCTGAGAAAGGTGGTGTTGTCACCTGCCGTAAGCCCTCCAGGATGTTCAAGGGTGGGGTTCTGCCTGGGCCTGGCACCAGGTGGGCCCTGGGTGGTTGCTGGCTGCATGGAGATAGAGGAGAGGGTGGGCCATGGAGGAGGCCTCTGGGACCTGTGCTCAGCTGGCCCCTGCTCATCTTCCAGGCCACACCATCTCCTGCTTACCCAAGTGCACACGAGGCCTCGTTAGGTGAACACAGGGGGTGTGAGTCTGTGGTCTGGGTGCTCCTGCTTTGCCTCGTGTTCTGGGGAACACTGAGACTGTGGCCCCTTGCTCTGGTGGGGAGACTGAGGCTGGATGCAGGCTGCGTGGCTGCTCTGTGGCGCTCTGGCTTGGAGATGCTCCCCACAACTGGCCCTTCAGAGTTGGGTCCTCGGGGTGCCTCCACAGTGAGCAGGGGGCAACCCAACCTCCTTTTCTGCCCGGGCTGCAGCACCTGCCCTGGGTTCTCATCCCTCCTTTTCACCCTCTCCTGCCTCTGCTCCCCTCCTCCCCTTGCCTCCTCTCCCTCCCTCCTCTCCTCTCCTCTCCTCTTCTCCTCTCTGCTAACCCCAGCCCCCTCTTCTTCCTCCTCCTTCCCTCTGGAGGAGATGCCATTGTGGCCATTCACACAATGAGGCGATTGTGAGCAGCAGCCCCACTGAAGCCAGGAACATGGCGGAGGCCTGATTTTCATGAATAATCAGACTACCAGCCAGGCCCGCTGCGGGCGGCAACCTGAGCTCGGTCGGCTGGCCGGGTGGTTTGCTTCGAAGCTTTGTCTGAGAATGAAGAGCCCCTGGCCGGGTGCCATGTTGCCTTGGCAGAGGGTGGAGAGACAGGGACCGGCCTCGCAGCCTGGCGGGTGGGTGTGCCAGATGTGCAGCGAGGCACAGCCACCCTGCCGCCGCAGAATGGTCCAGAGGGGCTGGCACCTGGTCGGGATCCAAGGGTGGATTGTTGTCAGGGGCGACCTCCACTCTCTTAGGCCCTGGGTGTGGAGCACCCGGGGAGGGGGCAACCCTGTTACCTGCTGTCCACACGATGCCCACAGAGGGTAGGAAGACACCACCATCCTGACCCTGATGGTGGGGTGCACTTGCCTAGGCTTGCTGGTGGCATCCCTGCCCTCTGAGGGATTCATTTTCTGGGACACAGCCTCAGGTTCCCTACCTACTAAGGGCCTCCTAGCCCTTCTCCCTCCTGGGGGGTGATGCAGACTGGCCTTGGGGTGATGGATTCTTGGTGCCAGCACACAGTAGGTGCTTACTTGCCACACTTCAAGTGACAGTGACAAGCCAGCCCCAGGGCTTCCCTGTGGGTGGCATGTCCAGGGACAGCTCTCTGCATATCTGTGTTGATGGCCTCTGGGAGAGGTGTTTTCCTCTGCACCTGGGACTTCCTCTTGGCTGCAGTGACACCTGCTGTTGGCCCTGGGCTGACCCTTCTGGGGGCTCCTGGGGGCCCCCACTTGGGATCCCTACCTCCTGTGTACCCCCACCTCCTGGGCTCCCACTCTCATATCCTTTGGAATCCAGATGTCTTCCTTTTTGGGTGGACGCTTTCCCGGCAGCACCAGGGACATAGTGATGTGTTTGGCAGGCACACTTGTGTGGTTTATGAGTCAAGACCAGGCTCCCTGGAGGTGACCGCTGCTGCTCTCCAGGGCCCTCAGGTGGGGGTCTGGGGGCATGGCTGTGGGACTTTGGGGCATCCCCTCTCTTCCCTGTGCCCTGCCCCACCAGCACACTGGGCTCAGTGCTGGCATGGTCACTGGAGGGGTGGTACTTGGTTACAAGCACAGAACTTGGGTAGTGACCAGGTCTCTCCAAGACTCAGTTTCCCTGCTGTCCAGCGGGGATCACAGTGGCCCCAGACAATCAGAACTGAGGGAGTGTTTGCCCATGTGGACGAGCAGCAGGTGTCCTGCAGGACAGCTGTGGAGAGTGGAGACTCCCAGTAAGGAGCAGCTGCCCAGGTGCTGTGGAGGTCGTCTTGATCTACCCATTCCAGAGTGGGACATGCCTGGCACAGCCACTTGGGAAAGTCCCCCTGCTGACCTGGCTTCTGAGGAGCCAGAACCAGCCTTGTGACCACCTTGTCCCAAGTGTTGGTGTCTTGTGGGCTTTGGCTCTGCAAGAGCTATTGGTCCTGTGCCACCTGTGCCCACTGTCCTCAGGGCTCAGTTGACCTCGTGACATCCTGGGGGTCCAGGGGCCACTCCATCTCCCCGGATGTCTGCGGCCCCCTCTGGGCTCCGTGCTGAGTTAGATAAGGACTGGGATTCTGTAATATGCCCCTTCCTTTCCTGGAGGGCCCTGTCTGAGCCCCCTTTCAGCCCCAGCACCATCATGGGGTCCTGCGGGAGGCTCAGTGTCCATGGGGGAAAATGGTAAATGGCCTCCAGAGTCCATCTGGAAGGAAAAGCGGGGCTGCCTCTTCCTCTCCTGTTATCAGACTGTAGCCCTGTCCCCAGCATGCCCTACTCTGCCCTTCCCCCACTGCAGAGGCCCAGCCCTGTCCTTCCTGTGGTCATAACCCTCTGCAAGGGCCAGAAAGTTTGGGGACAAATGACTGAGCCCTCCTGGCACTGGCACTGCCCTCCCCAGGGCTCATTCCAGATGCCTGGCGCCCTAGAATTCGGTGCTGTAGAGCTTCTCCTCCGGGGCTGTCCTTCTAGGAGGGGCCATGCAGGTGGGGACGAGGGGTCATGGAGCTTGGTGTGCAAGCCACATCCACAGGCAGGTGTGCAAGTTCTGGGGACCAGGGTGGGCCATGGTGTGAGGAGAGAGGGCTGGCACAGTCCTGGAGGCAGGGGCAGTCCTGACGCGGATGTGTGAGGACAGCTGGGCTGTAGAGCGGGAGGCCTGCGGGCCCAGGGGTTGGCCTGGCTTTCCTGGCTCTGGGATGCATTTCAGAGTCCAGGCTGCTCTGGAATTGTGGGCCACAGTGCAGACTTGTCTGGAAGGTTCCCAGAGCATCCCCACCAGCCTGTATTGGGCCAGTGACCAGGTTAGAGACAGAGCCGTGGGCCACTGTGTGCTGCTGGTGGTTTTGGACCCGGTGCTTGTGCACAGCTGTTTCTCAGAGCCTCTGGTGGGAATGATGAAGGCCTCTCTGCCAGGTCCCCCTGCCAGCCTCAGTGTCAGCTGTGGGTGTGGTGGGGCAAGGGGAGGCCTGGAACCCACCGAGTGACAAAGGCCCCATTTGTGAGCCCCAGGCCCCAGTCTGGTGCTACCTGGGTGGGCAGCCAGTGTTGTCCTCCCCACGTCCTTGGGATTCGGGTGCTGCAGTGTCCAGGGGAGTCGGGCTGAGGGTGTGGCCACCGTGGCCATCTCCATCACTCAAGTGTTATCCTTTTCCGGAACTTTCCCGGTGGGAAGATAATTAGAAGTGGCCTTGCGTTGCAGAGTTGTGACTACTGCAGGATTAGTGGGGCATTAGCAGGAGGCTTCACAAAGGGCCACTGGGCCCTGCTGCCCCCTCCCTTCCTGCCAGTCCCCTAGCTCTGCACACAAAGCCCTGGAGTGCACGAGACAGATGGGGGCTGGGGCAAGAGGCAGACAGGCGGGCAGGGGCATCAGCCCAGCACAGTGGAGAGGGTCACTTTGCTGCTGAGTTGCTAGCCTGGCCCTGGCCACTGGGACTACCTGGTGTGCTGTGGCCGTGTATGGTGGTGGGCTCTGAGTGCCTGGGAATTGGTGTAGCCTAGCAGGCAGCGTGGCCTGGGGCAGGGCTGGGGGCCTCCCTCTGCCAGCTCATGGCTTGCTTCCCCCACACTGGTGTGCTAAGATGGCGCCCCTCTTAGCAAGGCCCAGCTCCTTTTCATATGGATTGCACAGCCCCGGCAAATCTCTCTGGGAGACCATCTGGCCCACAACATCAAAGAACAGCTGGAGATAACCGTCCCCTTCCTTTTACAACCGAGCGGAGCACTGCCCTGCTGGACGCAGGCGCAGGTGAGCAGGTGCAGGTTAGCCCTGGGCTTCTCCACTTGGCAACCGCTGTTGCTCCTTCTTCTTAAGGGTTTGTGGACAGGGATCAGAGGCCTTGGTGAAAGGCTGTGCTCACCTGCTGCCTCAGCACCTGCGAACAAGGAAGGTGTTGATGGCGGGGTTCTGGCAGTCCCTTACTCCCTGGGGACAGGTGCATCCTGCGGCTGTCTGCAGCCACTTCTGCTGCTAGGACCTCAGGCCGCACACCCGCCTCACCTGCCAGGCACGCAGGCATGTTCTCCCTGAGCCCCCGATGCTTCACCCCACCCTGAGCGCTGTTCTCGTGTGGACTGGGCATCTTAGGACTTGAGGCAGGCGCTGTCATTCTGCTCATTATGCAAATGGAGAACTTGGGCACAGAAAAGGGGCTAAGGTGCCAGTCCTAATCCTGATGCTCCAGTCTCCATGCCTATGCCACCAGCAGTATGGCCACTGTGACCCAAGGGACTGTCCCCTGCCCCAGCAGCCTTTCCCATCTCCAGGCCTTGCCCAGTGTCACTGTGCAGCAGCCCTGGTCAGTGAGCCCAATCTGAGTGGGCCTGGTTGCCAGCCCCGTGGCTTTGGCCGGGTCCTGCTGCCCGAGCCTGTGCATAGCCAAGCCTCTGCCAGATGTCCCTGTGCCCTCGTCACTTCTGCCACATGCTCATGCTCCCTGGCTTCCCTGCTCCAGCTGGCCCTTCCCCTGCTGCTGTGGTCAGGCCTTGGCTCAGCCCAGTGGACTGTGTTCTTCTCTCCACGGGTCAGGTATTGTCTGGTTACCTCTGGAGCCGTGATGCAGCACAGAGCTGGACACTCGGTGTCCCTCCTCTCATCTCGCACCTACATACCACTTGGGGTGTTTCTTAGCACCACGGGGTGCTAGACATTGTGCCAGGCTGGAAGATAGATGCAGCAGCACATGAAGCAGGCGCTCCCACCACAGGGTCCTGCTTTCTGGAGCGGGAACCCAGAGCAACTGCCAGACATGCTCAGCTTAGGATGTGCTGGGGTGCAAGGGCCACAGAGATGTGGGCTGCTCACACACGTGTGGCACAGGCAGGGCACCTGCTCCCCAACCCACGAGAGCTCGTGCTGCGCTGGAAGACACACATGTGTGACTAATTGCTGCGTGGTGGCTCCTGTGTCATCCAGAAGAAAAGCCAAGGTCATTGCTGAGCCGTGCTGGCCTTGCTCAACATCCTCTTGCCACAGGACCTCTGCCCTTGCCGTTCCATCTGCCCCAAAGGCCCTTTCTGCAGCCAGATGTCTGCCTGGCCCTCACCCCACCTCCTGCAGGGGCTGCACAGTCCTCAGTCTTAGGGAGACCCTGCCCAACAGCCCTATTAAAAATCACAATCCAGGCCCCTGCCTGCAGCGTGCCCAGCTCCCTTCCAGTTTCCACACCACGCAGGCAGGGTTGGACCTGATCGTGTGTTTTGCCTGTTGTGTTTATCACCTGGGTCCCCAGCCAGCACAAGCTCATCCGTGCTTTGCCCACTGCCATATCCCAGCTTGTAGACAGAACCAGGCCCGTGGCGGATGATCAGCAAACATGCGCTCTGCGTGCGCATCCTGCTCTCTCTTGAATGCTGTAACGACATTGTACGGCGTTTGTGGCGTCAGTAGACATGGAGCTTCATCTGGTCAGCACTGCAGAGCCCTCATGTGGGGGCACCTGCCTGGCCTGTGTGACCCCGACTGTCCAGGGACCCAGCTGAGCTGCGTTGTCACTTCCCTCCTCTACCTGGTGGTCTCCCTGCACCTGGGCTGTTGTGCCCACACTGGGGTGTTGATGTGGCGGGAGCTCTGTGACTTTCCTGTGTGTGCACAAAACGGAGCTCAGATGGGTGGATAGAAACCAGTTCATTTGATTTCCCAAAATTAGTGTCCCTGGAGGACTTTTTTTTAATAAAAGGAGCTGGCATGGGGTGGAGAAAGACAGCCATAGCACAGACTCTACATTCTGGAGGGAAACTCAGAATTCCAGACCAAGGAGGCGTCCCAGCTCCATGAGGAAGAAGATGACCACTTTCCCATTGGAAAGGAACTCAGGCATCGAGTGTCACGAATGTGTGTCCTCTGTTGGTGATGACCCGAACGGGTGGCTTTCTCTGGTCCCTCCTTTCCTTAGAGGAGGCATGCCGTCACTCTTGTTCCATGATTCCATCTGCCTCTTACCCCTTCCAGTGCCTTAGATGAGGTCGGCTACTTTCCAGATGCAGTCTGGCTCTAGGGATTTAGTGCTACTGCCAGTATAATGCAACTCTAGGAGAAGGGACAGCTCCATGTTTGGTGGCCTTTTGGTTCCACAAGTCAGGGACTCTGTTCAGCCTGCAAGTCACCCACCAGCCTGCTCCTCATTTCCAGGTCCTCAAACAAGGCCAGCATACAGTAGGTGCGCAGTCATTGCAGGAGGAATCGTGGGAGATGGAAAGCACCTTCTAAACCCAGCCAGAATGCTGGGGCAGGCCAGAGCTTCCTGTGCAGGTGGTGACGGTGGTGTTCACTGTGCACCAGACCCGAGAGAAGGATGTCAGGGGTCGGGGGCAAGGTGCCAGAGCTGGATGGTCCTGTGGGCTGGGTCCTGTGTGCACACAGCATTGTGGGACCCTCCCAAGAGCCGCAGGCACGTGGGCCCTGAGTGTGGGCCCGCAGCGTTGTGGGACCCTCCCAAGAGCTGCAGGGACATGGGTGCTGAGTGTACACACTCACACCCACACATGTGCACTCACACTGTCACATGCACGCATGCACACTCATTCTCTCACACATGCATGCACACACATACATATTTGTGCACACATGAATGTACACACATGCACACTATAACACATGCATGCACGCTCACACATACATGCACATATACACGTGCATGCACACACACTCACATGCACACACATACTTTTCTTTCTCATGACACTCTTGTGGTGGAGTACAGGTAGGTTTAGAAGGGATGCTTGGCCCGTCCTGAACACAGAGTGGGACTTGGCCTCACCCCCGCTCCCTGCTCACCCCTGCCTCCCTCTCCACCCTCCCTGCTCACCCCTGCCTCCCTCTCCTTGTTCTCTGCAGGGCACTGCAGGTGGTGGGCTGGGTTGGGGGTGCATTTGTCAGGAAACACGAGCTGCTGTAACACACCCCAGCCTCCCAGGGGCCCAGCTCTTGCTTGCTGAGGTGCGTGGTCCAGGGAGTGTCCAGCTGCTGGCTTCTGTAAATATCCAGGGCTCTGGGCTCCATCCTCCTTGGCTGGTGGCGGATGGTGGTGGGAGAGCAGTTGTGTGGAGTGGTCCTGGGCTGGGCCTGGACGCTTGTGCATTTTAGTGTCCAATCTTGGTCCTTTTCTTGACCATGGCCCCAGGTGCATCCCAGCACCCCTGGGTTTATCAGTCTGCTGGGTGCTTACAGGGTGCACAGGTGGATGGAGGGTGACTTTGCTGTTCCATTCTCAAGATGACACAATTTGGCAGAGTGGGCTCTGAACAGGCTGGTGAGATCTGGAACAAGTGCCCTTGGCCCACTGAGGGATGGGCACCTGGGGGGCTGTGGTACATCTGGGAGTGACCTTCAGTTCCCAGAAACTCACCCCAGGAAAACGATTGGATGTGTTTTGTGCTGCTCTGGCCTGTGGGGGTGGCTTGGCTGGGGTCCTCTGGGCAGAGCCTCCATGCAGAGCCAACAGGGGGCCAGAGCCAGGCCCTGTTCCTGGAGAGGAGCAGGCAGGTGTGTCAGGAGGTGGCTACTTGCGGGCTCAGCGGGACAGCAGGCATGAGGTGTCAGAGAGGGTCCTGTAGGTAGGGCTGTGCCGGAAGATGGGTGATCTTCCCATCGCAGCACCAGAATTAGTTCAACAAAGAAGGGGTCACTGTCGCACCTCGAGGGCCAAAGCTATATTGGTGCTTGGAGCACTCTGTCCCATTCCTGGTTTCCTGGAGGTCCTGCTGTGTTGTGGGGAAACTGAGGCTGGGAAAGACTGTGTGTTCTCCACTCCTGGACCAAAAGCCCCAGCTGCACGACCTGTACTTTGGCCACATCACCCGCATTCTCTTCCCTTCTCCTCCCCCGAGGACTCTGAGGCAGACAGATGCAGTGCTGTGCCTGGAAAGGATTGCTCATGGGTCCTGGGAGGAGTTTCCAGAAGATTCCATGTATGATCCTCCTCTCTTTCACTTCCAAGCAGTCTGGAAATTGCTTCCATAACTGATTCATCCAGAGGAGAAGAAAAACAGCCCTTGGATATGCACAACTTCCCGTCCAGTCTCATGCCATCCCCCCATGGGCCCACGACGGGGAATGCCACCTTCCTAGATGAGGAGACCAAGGTTCCGAGGGATAAAGTGCCCACCCTGGCCACAGCTAGATTTGGGACCAGGGCTCAACCACTAGGCCCCCTCCTCAGGGCAGAGCTGCTCCTCAGTTCTGGGTTTTCCATCAGGAGTGCTGACAAGTGTTTTGTAAACAGCGAGGAGGAGGCTGGATCTCCAGCAGGCTGCAGGGGCGGGCTGAGCTGTGTGTGTGTGTTTGCGCCTGTGTCTGTGGATGCATGTGAGAGTGTGTGTGGGTGTGTGCGTGGGTGTGCAGCCCTCCATGAGTTGGACACAGCCTGCTGCTGTGGGGGGTGTCAGATCCTTCCCCAGGCCCCTCAGGGGCTTCCTCTGCACCGACTGGGCTGAAGACTGCTTAGAGCCCTCTGTGGGCTCAGCACCTGCCCCAAAGGTAGAGGCCAGTGCTGGCTGAACTCATGGTGGAGGCCCCCTGCTGCCTCCCACTCCAGCCTCCCTGGGTTTCTAGAACAGTGCTAGTCTTGTTGCTGGGCATGGGGCATTGGACAGCTTGCTGACCGTAGGGGTGAGTGTTGGGTTTGCCTGGCAGATGTGCCAGCCCCTGCAGTGCCAGCAGCTGGGACCTCGGATCCCACAGGAGCTGTTGCCTGCCCAGGGCAGCCCCACCCAACCCCCACCTGCCCCAGGGTGCTGTGCACCCACACCCACACCTGTACATGCTCCCCTCTTCCTCCTGCCTCCCTGGAGGAGCCCGGGCAGTGTCCAGACGGCGATGTGCCACTCCATGAGGAGTGTCCTGCTGAAGTTCCCCATCCCCCCTCCACAGGCTGAACCCGGTGTCTGGGTCTTTCCTGGAGGACCTTGGTTATCTTCTGTGCCTGCACTGGGCAGGAGATGCAGTGTCACATGCTGTTTGGTGGCTCTGAGATGTCCCCCACACCGCAGGAGTTTTCTCTCCAGTGTACTATTGTGGAAGCAGCCCCAGAGAGGTGGAGCAATTCGCCCCAAGCCACGCAGTGAATTGGGACATTGCTGGTGGAGTGGTGGGGTTTAGGGCTTTCTGATTTGGGTCTGGTTTCTTAGCAACGAGGGCTTTTTATGCACCTGCAAACCACACAGGAGCCACAGCTGTCCCTGCAGCCAAAAATATCTTCAGCACAGATGAGCACGGCAGGGACTACCCCTCAAGGATGTGGTGGTCAGGAGCCAGTGTGGCCGTGAGCGGAGGGGCCTGCCTCCCCCTACAGCAGGACGGTGCACTTGGAGTGTGTTGTGAACCTGGCCACCGCTGGCGTGGGGTTGGGTCGCGGCTCAGCTCTTCGCACCCTCTCTGGTTCTTCTGAAATGAGCCGCAAGGCAGGGCATGGAGCGCGGCTCGGTGGGTGCTTAGAGGCCCTCCTGTCGAGGCTCTGTGCTGGACGCCAGGCTGTGCCCTCATGCAGCGCCCAGCTGGGGCAGGAGGACACAGGCTTGTGGACCTCCGTGAGAGCACCCAGGCAGGCTGTCAGCTCCAGGCCAAGGCAGGTGCCAGCCGAAGTCCCGTGTGCCGGCTGTGCCCTCTTGGCAGTGGCTCTGCAAGGCAGGGACCTCACCCATGGGTAGAGCTGGGGCAGGTCTTCAGGGAGGTAGCCAACTTGATGGGGATCCTGGTGCTCAACAGTGGGGGGTTCAAACCCCAAACCTGTGGTTTTCCTCCCTGGAAAGCTTCCCAGAGAAGCACTCAGGACAGGTAGATTTGGGGCAAAGAGCTGGAGGCAAAGACTGTTGTCCCTGGTTGCCTCAGGTGGCACCCACAGGCCACTGTGTGCTTGTCAGCATAGCCTGCCTCTCCATGTTAACTGGCCTTCAAGGGGGATCTATATAAAATTTGCAAAGGAAACATTAAAATGAAAATAGTTTGCTTTTGCAGCAGATTTCACTCTTACAGTGGCTTGAGCACCCCTGGAATTGACCTGCATGTCCCCCAAGTGGAGCAGTCTCCCTTTCCAGAATCCCCACGCCACAGCCCCCAGACCTGCTGGGCTGCCGCATGCTTCCCAGAGGGGCTGGAGCTGAGATGGGAGTCCTCCGGGCCTGGGCCTGGGTTTGGGTCCCCTGTCTGCGAAGCTGCTGAGCTGTAATACGTTTTTAAAATCGGGAAATCCCGCAGATCTTCTGAGAGAGCCTGAGCGGTGCTCCCCTGGGAGCTGGCGTCTAGCCCTGTGCCTTTCTGGGTGGCGTGCACACCGTTGGGTGTGTCAGCCTCGGGCCGGCTGGCTTGTGCAGGTGAAATAGAAATACAGTGGCGTGCGCGGCACAGCGTGAGGCGGGCTCAGCTGCGAGACCTGCACACACTTCTGCAACTGTCACCTCACCGTGGAGCACAGTGTCACCCGTGGCCCTCCCCTCCTTCCCACATCCACTTCCTGTCACTGTGGATCTGGTGGCCTTCCCTTTAATGGCTTTAAAACACTCAACGCTTCACGTTTCCCCCAGGGGAGTTCCGGTTCCTCAGCGTCCCAGTGAGCCCTTGTCATAGTCTGACTTTTTTTCCCCTCCGGCCCTCCTTCTGTGGTCCCTAACTGCCTCAGGAGTTAGCAGGCCCAGGCCTTCCTCCTGGGCCTCAGGGTTCCCATGTGACCACCATCCTCTGTCCTCATGCTCATGTTCTGGCTGTCCTGTTTGTGTATTGCGCGTGCTTGCAGGGCCAGGTGACGCCAGGAGAGTTACCCCCACCACCCGGCGTGCCCGCCACCACTCTTCGATGCCTGCTGTGGTCTGATGGGCATGGCTGGCTCAGAAGATGTGGCTTGGACCCCACAGGCTCAGGGCTGGCCAGGCCACTGCTGTGAGATGCACCTCCCTAGTGGAGGGGGACAGATTTGAGCAGCCTCCCCCCACTTCCAAGAAGGAGGCTGCGAGGCCCTGAGCCCTGGGTCTCAGATGGCATCTGTGCAAGGAGGTCACCGAGCTTGGCTGACTGGGCTTGGGCCTCTTTCCCACTGCATCCGTTCACACAGCAGCAGGCTGGTCCCTGCAGGTTCTGCTGGGAAGTTAAACAGTGTTTGTCCCGGAGGGCCACGCTGGGGAGAGGCAGCCAGGGTTCAGAGCCAGGCCCCCTGTTCTCATCCACGAGGAACACGTGGCCATAGCTTGCTCAGAGACGGCGTGGTTGTCCACGTCACTCAGTGAGGACCAGCACTCGGGAGCAGGTGTGTTACTGTGAAGCTCTCGAGACCTCGTGCTTCCTAACGAAGGCGGGTTGGTTTGGAGGCTCCAGAGGCAGCATCCATGATGGCTCCTCTGAGTCTGAAGTGGCTCAGGATGTCACATGGCAAGAGACAGGATCAGGTCTCTCCAGGACAGTCACTCCACCCTGATGAGCTCACTCAGCCCTGACCACCTCTCAAAGGTGCTGTCCCCTACACACAGCCCAGGTTTCCTCCTCTTCCTTCACATGCCGTGCCCTCAGGCCACACTCAACTACAGCCAGCCCTAACCCAGCAATGGGGCTCTCATAAGAAGAGAGGGACTAGTCACAGGCTGGAGGAGGCTCCGGGGACCCGGGACAGAGCCTGGTCGCCTGGGTGGAAGAGGTGGGGGGATCCTGGGCAGGCTATGGGGGGCGTGGCCCTGCTGAACCTCAGACTCCAGGCCTCCAGAGCGCTGGAAGGATTCACTTCACCTGCTTGTGGTGCTTTGTGGTCGCAGCCCGTGGAGACTAAAGCTTGGAAACTGCTGCTGGCAGCCGCTTCTAACTGTGCCCCTGGGCAGTGGCCTTGTTTCTCAGAGCCTGTTTCCCAGGCAGTGCTCCCCGGCGTGTCCTTGGGGCTTAGCTGGCACTCCCCCAGTCCAACAGATGCCCACGCCAGACATCCTGCTGTGGCCCAGGTGCTTTGCTGAGTACGGGGACCCCAAGGGTAAGGGTCACACCCCCACTTGCCCACAAGCATGGGCTCTCGCTGCAGTGCAGGTGACAGTCCCCATTCCCGTCCCTGCTCTAGGGTGCCAGGCCTTTTCTTTCCAGTGTGGAGCAGTTCTGTGTGCAGGGTCATCCGTGCTGTCCTGCGTGGCCGATGGTTACGTGGCCATCCAGGACTCTGGCCAGAGCTGCGGGACTGTGGGACTCGAGGGTCAGCCCATACGTACAGGTCCCTGATTGCAGAGCCTGGGCTCTGGGGTGAACTTGCCTCCGTGAGGGCCTCCACTTCCCATGCTGAACTGAGCCCGCAGCATGGGAAAGCCCAGGGCATGTGGATGGGACGGGTCCAGGGCCACCTCTGGGGGGAGTGGTCTGAGTTGGACACGCATGTTTATTGGGGAGTGGGAGGATCCTGGAGACCTGCCGAGGGCCAGATTCAGGAGGTGCTGTGAGGCCACAGCAGCACAGCCCTTCTGCATCCTTCGCTGCAGAAGAGGGACATGCAGGTGCCGTGCTACGACTGTACCAAAGGAAGAGGGGG
>PVKS010016171.1:0-44485 GCA_004027875.1 Aplodontia rufa
CCTGCTATTCCACTCCTGGGAATCTTTCCAGGGGACTTAGAATCAGCACATTACAGTGACACAGCAATATCGATGTTCATAGCAGCACAATTTACTATTGCTAGGCTATGGAAACAACCCCGGTGTCCCTCACAGGAAGAATGGATCCAAAAACTGTGGTACATTTATACCATGGAATATTACACAGCAATTAGAAACAGTGATATTGCAGCCTTCGAGGGTAAATGGATGGTTATGGAAGAGATCATGATGAGTAAAATCAGCTTAACCCAGAGATCCTAAGGGTTGATTGTCTCCACTCATCTGTGGAGGTGGGGTCTAGACCCTGGACAATGAGAAAGCTGGTCTAGTAGCATGAGTTAAATCCAGATAAGATGTAATGCTTTACAATCTAATACTTTTTTTAGAGTTATAATGGGAAGGGGAAGGGAGGGAGAAGGGAGGGTAATTGGGGGGGCACTCCTGGGGATAATTGCAATATCCAGAATATATACACATTTTATACACATTTTATATTATTTTGTTAAAATCTTGTAAGGTTGCTCAAAAATTAAAAAAATTAATAAAAAAAAAGTTTAATTTGTTCTGTGTTGGTTTATATAAAATCTTCTACCTTGGTATTCTACTTTATTTAAACTGAAGGAATACAAGGCCTTGGAAAAAATCAATAAAAAAGTTTCTTAGACTATTATTGTATTTGTAATTGTCAATTGTTGATAAATGGTTTAGAAAGTTGTTAAGTTTTAATGTTTCTTGAGATTCAGAAAGTAAACGTTAATTTCTTCAAGGTTTTTGTAATCCACCCCATGAAATTAGTCAGTGTAAAGGATTACTGCCCCCTTGTGGGCAGTCTGAAGTAAAAAGTCATTTAACTTTGGGTTTATTATAATCTTGCAATTTAATTTTTAGCAATTTAATTTTTGGTATGAAACAAAAGCAGTTACTCAGAAATGAGTTTGAATTTTACCTGCTGTCTTCATAGTCATAGTACTTTAGGTAGATTACTTAATCTCCCTAAGCTACAGTTTGTTCACTGTAAAAAGGAAAGATAATTTTCCACTGTTATATTTGGGGATTTAAAGCGCTTGGCACATAATAGGAAATCTATAAATAATTGAACAGAGTTGGGATGTAGCTCAGCGTAGAGAGCTTGACTACTTATATAGCATGTATGAGGCTCTAGGTTCAACCTTAAGTACTGTAAAAAAAATAGATAAAAATATTTGAACAAATAAAGGAGTATTGTGAGGATTGAATATATAAAACACAGTACAGGGTGCAGCATATAACATTCACAACTATAGCTAAAATATTTTTTGTTTTGTTTTCATTTTTTAAAGCTAGTTCACTGAACAAGGCCCAACTTTTTATTTGCATGTTAAGAAATAGGCAATCTACGAAGGAAGACTCAATTAAAGAATATAGATTTTTTTTGAGAGAGAAGGACAGTGAGAGAGAGAGACAGAATCAATTTTTATTGAGTTTTTCCATGGCTTTTGTTGCTCTGACACTTAGTTGTGTATAGGGGTTGCTGGGGTTTGAACCCGTGTACTTGCAGATGCCAGGCAAGTGCCGTAACCACCGAGCCACTGCTCTAGCCCCAAGAATGTAGATCTTAAGAAAAATAATAAGCATTAAATATTTCCTTAAGTTTTGAAATGGAGTGGATCTTAGCTCTCCTCTGGTATTGCTGATTTGCGATTCTGTCTTCCATACTATATGCTAATAATATTTGTAGGTGATTGACTCTAGGTTATTATTCAAGTTATTAAGAGAACTGTTTAACAGGAGTAGGTATGGGAAAGAGTCCATTTTTCACAGATGTACGATCCAGTTCCTTTTGACATAAACTCCCACAAAACAAACCACCAGCAGCAAATCCACAGAATTAAATTAGTATATAGGCCATACTTTTATGAGCTCTTATCTGCAAAAATAACTGGCTTTATTGGATTCAATCTGTGATTTTTTCAGAAGTGACAGATAATAGTGATTCAAACTTAAATATTCTTTTATTCCTGTGGAATCTGATTCTTTAAGGTCATAGAGCCAAATCATTGATAATATCTATAAAATACCTTTGCCAATTCTTATTTTGATTCTGTAACCAGTGTTGATTCTGTATTTACAAATTCAGATGTCTTTTCTGTTCTCTCTACCTTTTTTTTTTTTTTTTTGTACAGGGTTTGAACCCAGAGGCACTCAACCACTGAGCTATAGCCCCACCCCTTTTTTTATTTTTTGAGACAAGGTCTTGATAAGTTGCTAGGGCTGGCTTTGAACTTGTAATCCTCCTGCCTCAGCCTCCTAAGCTGCTGGAATTATAGGCATGTGACAATGTGTTCAACATGTGCTCTCTACCTTTCTACTGTCAACAAAAAGGTGTTTTTTCTCTGAGATTTTTGATACTTTTCATTTTACCAATATATTTCTATTCAGAATTAGATCTAGGACAGTATTCTCCAGAAACATTACTACTCTTTTGTGGTAGAAAGTAAAAATACCATGTGAGCACAGACTTTCGAACCAGACTGAGTGAATTGAAGTTCTTAATTCAGAGCTAGGGATGTAGCTTAGTGGTAGAGAACTTGCCTAGTATACACAAGGCCCTGTGTTCCATTCCAGCACTGAAAAAAAAAAAAGTCCTACCATACCACTTTACTGTGTGACCTTGGGCAAATCACTTACCTTTCCAACTTCCTCAGTGCTAAAGTGGGGTTAAAGATAATACTATAATTTAACTTCATAAAGTTGTTGAGAATTAAATCAGTTAATATATTTTGAAGTACATAGAATTTTAACGTGAACCTAGTAAGTTCTAGAAAAGTATTTCTTGTTATCAATGGAGTGATTTTCAGGCTCCGGGAAATGCAGTTGTCATCTAGGTAAGAATGGACCTTGGCAGACATACTGGTTTGGCCAAGTAAGACTTATAGCATCTGGGCACAGTGACATACATTTGTAATCCCAGTGACTTGAGAGGTTGAAGCAGGAGGATCATAAGTTTGAGGTCAGCCTCAGCAACTAAGTGAGAAAGGCCTCAAAATAAAAAATTGGAAGAGCTAGGATGTATCTCAGTGATAGGTGCCAATGGGTTCAATCAATCCCAGTACCAAAAAAAAAAAAAAAAAAAAGACAATAGCAGTCAAAAAAACTTAGTCCATTCTGTTTGCTTTATGACTCTTCAGAAATATCATCTTACCAGATAATCAGTTACATCAAAACTCCAGTAGAGCAGAGGAAGGAGAATAGGGGGAGATAGGAGGGAAGGGAAAGCTGACAGAATCGTTAATCTATGGCATTTGTCAGAATTAGACCCTAAAAGGGGCTGGAGTGGTGGTGATAGCTCAGCAGTTGTAGCACTTGCCTGGAAGGACATGAGTTCGAACCCCAGCACCACATATACAGTGAAGTGTCAGAGCAACGAAAATCACATGAAAAATTAATAACATTGATTCTCTCCCTCTCTTTCCCTCTGTTTAAAAAAAAAAGAAAAAGAAAAAGAAAGAAAGAAAGAAAAATAATTAGACCCCAAAAATATCCCTTTGGCATTGGACTGGCTCCTTAAAAGTTAATTTACAAATCAAGTCTGATAGTAAAAATCAACTGTATTGTTAAACCAGGAAGTCTTTTAATATTGTTTTTTATCTTTACTGAGATATTTTAAAATTGTGCTCAAATCCTAGGCATGAATAGAATGCTTCCAATGAGAGAACGTTCCAAAACAGAGGAAGACATTCTCCGGGCAGCACTTAAGTGCAGCAGCAAGAAGACTGGAAGTAACCCCACGTCAGCCTCTGATGACTCCAACGGCCTGGAGTGGGAAAATGATTTTGTTAGTGCTGAAATGGATGATAATGGCAATTCCGAGTATTCTGGATTTGTAAATCCTGTATTAGAACTGTCTGATTCTGGCATGAAGCAGTCTGATACAGATCAACAGATTCGATAGGGTGAAATTGTGTGACCTATTTATCAGTTATGACCAAATGTTAAAAACCAACTAGAATGTATAAATGGGTGCATTGAGCCTTTTGTAAGGGGGAGGTTAGAAACCATGTTGTAAATGCTTATTTTGTTAGAAAGGAGTAGGAATGATAGATCTGAATTGCTTCAGAATTAAGTGCAATTTTATCATCTGCCTTCTGCTTTTCCAGACCAATTTAATAGTTTTGCCATGTTATCAGTTATATTTATTTTGACTCTTTATAAAAGCATTCATTTACTCTTATAGATTTACACATTTTTAAAAATGTTCATTACTTTTACTTCAGATGCTTCACTAAGCCTATTCCATTATCTAACTGAAAATATTAAAAATATTTTTGTTAATTCTCAGCAGATGTGAAGGGAGCATGAGTGGGGACTGTCAGATTCAGACTTAAAATAGTACCCTTGTCCAGCATTATTTACTTCTATATCTTCTTTGGAGTTCATTAACTAGTATTAAGCACAATTAATTTGAGTAGATGACCCTAAGAAATGCTGATGTTATCAGTTTCTTTCTATATTTATTACATAACCTAGTGTGATGATGATGATTCATTATGAACAAAAAATAACATGATAAAAATAAGCTCTCAGAGTTTGGACATTTTAAGTTGGTAATAAAAAATTATATTTAAGGAAATATATGTATATATTTAGGTTTTTCACTTCCTTTTACATGCCACTATATTGACTTTAAATTGATATATTAAGTTTTTAGGTGTTATTATTTTTTAAAATTCTGTATTTCCAATGAATGATCTTAGATTTTACGCAGAACATATTCTCTGAACGATTTAAGAAAAGAAAACGTAAAAAAGTTAATACGGGTATTTCAAAGTAAATAAAATCCTTTCTGGTATGGAAGGTTCCATTTTATTGTACTTTCCTTTGCCTTGTAGTACAAGGTGATTTAATGGGATGGATCTAAGTATATCAATATATATATATTAAAAAAACTGCATTTTGTGATAGACAATTAATTTCCCTTCTCACTGAAATTTATGTATCAGTATAAAAGACCAGGGATATAAAACACTCCCTAATTGCTTTCCTTGATTTTGCTGAGGATTGAGTATGATTTTAATAAGCAAACCAGCTTTTGTTTTTTTCTTTAGTGTTCTTCTTTTCTTTTTCTTGCGACAGTGACAGTGCATGTTCTTAAAAATATAGGAAGGTCCAGATATAAATAGTAATTTAAAGTTCCTGCTGTACTTAAAAAAGAAAATCATGTGGCCCTTTCAATATTTGAACTGCTAGACAATGAATCTGTAGTTTTTTGTTCTTTTTTAATCTCATAGAAATAAATATGACACTTTAATATGTAAATATAATACATTTAGGAAATGCTTTTATTTATATCTGTCTTAATATAATTTAAGTTGTAGCTATGTCATTGGAAATATTTTAAAGGTACTCTATATTCACATTGCCTGTGTTAATGCTTTTTAAAGTTTATATACACCAGATGTATATTTTTGGTTTGGCATAAGCTACTACTGTAATTTTTCTTGGCTTTGGTTCATAAAGAATTTTCTGAAGGAATGGTAACTTCTCAAGGATTGTGAATAAACACATTTTTACATTTAAAGATAATAAATTATTTGTTTATTATTTTACTTCATAAAGATACAAATATCGTGACTCATAATTTAAAATTATTAAATCATGAATACAGAAAGAGGTAAATTAGGAAAGAAAGATGTAACTAAACTTGAAAATGTGTTTTAACTACTATGAGAAAGAATATTAGTTTTTTGTTTTATGTTTGTAAAATACACTAGAAATAACGTATTTAATTCAGCAAACATTGGAGAATCTGCTGGGTCTAGAAGGGTGATGGGGACATAACAGTACAAATACTTAGAAGTTCCCTGCTCTTTTGCTTACCAACCTGATGAAATAAATAGACAATAATAAATAAACATAAGAAAATCACAGATCAGGTAGGAAATATGCCAGGTGTGAGAGGACAGTAACGGAGGGCCATGTGACTACTTTTGATAGGTCAGGGGAATCCGCTCTGAGGAGACCTATGAGCTGAGACTTAACTGTTGAGTTGGAACCAGTGTCAGGCAGAAAGGTTGGTGATGTATGTGACAATCAAAGGGAACTATAAGGACAAAGTTTTGCAGTAGGAAAGAATTTGGTGGTGAAGGAATAAAAAGATCATTGGAACTGAAGCATCAAGAATGAGGGGAAGGAGTGGGACGAGTTGATATTGAAGGGACAGGTAGGGGGGCTGGAGCTGTGGCTTGGCAGTTGTGGTGCTTGCCCAGCACAGACAAATACATGGGTTCAAATCCTAGCACCCATGTACACAACTAAGTGTCAGAGCAACGAAGGCCACATGAAAAACTCAGTAAAAATTGACTCTCTGGGGAAAAAAAAAGGGACAGGTAGGGGCCAGATCATGTGAGGCCTCTGCAAGCTATAGTTGAGTGAAATTTATTTGATAATCAAAGAATGACATGGCATTGTATGTAAGTTAGGATGCATAGTGATTAGATTTGCATTTTCCAAAGATTACTCTAGCTGCTATGTAGAGAATGAGTTATAAGAGGACAGGAGTGGATGTATAGTACTCCCAAAGGGACATGGTGTGGTTTAAAATTATTGATAGATGCAGAAATTTAGAGCAGATTTAGAGGTAGAGCCTGTAGGGTTTTCTGATGAGTTGGATATAAAGATAAAAGACCATCCTATTCACCACACAGCCCACACAGGCAATAAAGCTCCATGATTCT
The DNA here is from genome assembly GCA_004027875.1 of Aplodontia rufa. NCBI lineage: Eukaryota > Metazoa > Chordata > Mammalia > Rodentia > Aplodontiidae > Aplodontia > Aplodontia rufa. Next base: position 6,735 of record PVKS010016171.1, read on the forward strand.
TCCCGGAACATCCCAAAGTAGATAATCTTAAAGGAGTTGTCAAAGAGCCATTTATCACCTGCCTCCCTCTCTTGAAGAAGGCTGGCATGGAGGTAATTTCTCCTCCAACTCCATGGTTCCAGTGAGGAATGGGACTCCAACTCACCCCCATTCATGTAGGGATGGATACTGGCTATGAAATTCCTTAGCCACAGTTTACATTTGGCTCCTCACTACAGAACTACCCTGAGCTACACTTATCTGGCCCAGTTGGTTCATTGTCATCTTAGGGACATTCATAAGACAAGAGATGCAAGGAGCTGACTATGCTGCTTTCGCTTTTGCTATCTGTGTAAGTAATAAAATACCTAAATTTCTTTCAGCTCTTTGTCTCCTTACAAGCCAGATCAGTGGAAATGTGACAACCATCCTAGCAGCTGCAACTGCGCCTGACATGAACTTCTTGGCTCTGACTGAATAAATGTAATGGGAGGATCAGGTTTGGGAAAGTGGGGGACATGAAAAGTTTTGTTTGAAAGTTGAACTGGAGGTGTTTATGAGATACTTGAATAAAGATGTTGGAGTGTATGTGTGTGGCTCAAGGGAGAGGTCTAGGTTAAGCTTGGGAGTAATTAGCATGTCAGGGTATTTTAAGTCATTGCACTAGCTGAGTTCACCCCAGGGAAGCACATAAGCAGAGAAGGCCAGCTTTTCTAATGTTGATCTTTTTAGGTTGGGGGTACAGAAACAGCCTAAAGCCGATTCAGGAGGAATGCAGGAAACAAGAATATGCAGTGTGACACCTGGAGAAGATGGGTGTCACCAATATCAAATGCTTTGAGGACAGGTAAGCTAACTTACCTGAGTTTCAGAACATGAAGACTAATACACCCCCCCACCTCGCAGAGACTCTGCTCTCCTTCCTTAAATAAATCCAACCCCTTTTACTCTTCCTTTCAGTGGTTGTCCATGGTTTTTATTCTTCAAAGTCACGAGATAAGAACCCAGAAGAAGACTGGCACCAAATTCCCAGGGTGTGCTTCTGCAACTGTACAACAGTACTGTACAACAGTAGCGGGGAGAAACCCAAGTCTTAGCCTGGTAGCTGCAGAGATCTGCAGCCAGCCCAGATTCCCAGTTTTAGCTGGGAATAGCTGCAAAGTCTAGAAAAATCTGCAGTGATTCCAAACTCCATTCCTTAGCAGGAGGAGAGAATCCGGTCTCATCTCAAAACCCCTGCAGCATTTTGTGTGTTATACAAATGAGGGGATAGAAACTGAGGAGGTAGGGGGTGAAGAATAAAGAAGAGCCAGTGTAGACATTTTATTCGAAAAGATTTGCTCTCAGCAGAGAAATAGGGTAGTTGGAGGGGGTTATGGAATTATGTGAGTGTTTTTATTTATGATACTAGAAGTAGTTTAGCTTCTTCTAAAATGGTATAATTTGGAATTATGCCTGCTTTTTTTCAATAATTGGGTATATTATTTTAGTAGAGGCCAGAATTATTTTATTTTACATAAAGATGTCCTAATAAATTTTAACAGCCATCTTTAAAAAAAAGATTTAATATCAAATATAACATCCTATCTTCATTTTCTTGGTGTCTCTAGTTATTTATCTGATTGATGAAATCACAAAAGAATTCTCTTAAGAGAAGGATTTCCTGCATCTGATTCTTAAATCCTTAGGAAATATTAAAGGTGTAAATAAAAAGTAAATTAGAAAAATTATTAATATCATGAATATTTTGATTATTATGAATTTTTAAATAAGTGAATATATAGTAACGTACTCTGTAGTTCATAAATCTTTTTCTATGTGACTGTTAAATATAAGGACCTAACAATGCCCAGTGCTATTCATAATAATGTGCTATGTGGAACACTATGATAAGGGTACCATAATACTTTATCTCCATTGATCTAAACACAAACTATGAAGTAGACGACGCTATTCTAATCCTTGATTTTCAGAAAGGAACTGAGTTGGTGTCAGGTTACACAGGAAACAGGTAAACTAAGGCAGTGTGATTCAGAGCCCACACTCAACACTGTAATTTCATTCTATAGAAGTTAGGTCAATACTATTTTTGAGGGATCCGAGCAATTTGGTTTTAGCTGGGTATTGAAAAATTGTTCAAAAGATACACTAAATGATATTGTCATGAGAAGGTACTTTGAAGTTCCATTGTTGCACCTTATTCATAACAGTCTAACTTAAGAAATTTTATTTTAAAATGATTCTGGCTTTTGAGCAATGATGCTAGTTAGCAGTACCAGACTGGTTTGTCACCAGTCCCTTCGTGGCTTTCCCTCAGCAACAAAACAGTGAGACCAGCAACAGAGCTGAATCCACTGTTTTCCTATTTTTTCACCAAAGCTCCTGGCCCAAAATTCCTTGCTTAAGAGGTGCAATAAATATTTTCATGTAGACCAAATAGATGAATAATGAGTGATTTTCACGGAAAAAATCAACTAGAAGCCCAGTAAAATTTCAACTCCACTTTTCATAGATCTTATTCCTTGTCACCACCTGAAATCTAAGCTCTCTGACGGTTTTAATCATGGTCCATATGATAACAACCACAACTGTCATTTTAACAGATAACAATATATACAAGGAAATAATTAAACAACTGTTAACTGAAAAAGTAAAGAGGGCCATGAAGTAAAATGGAAGCAGCTACCACTTGTCCACACACAAAATGTTGTTATCTCCTCGTAATGATATTGTGGCTAACTTTTCTACAAGATATATAATTTAAATTACAGCTTGAGAGATTGTACGTCCCATCTTACCTTCATTGAAGCGCATACCACCACTCATGTTAGAGCCTAAAATTATGCTTCTACATGTCAGTCAATGGAACAGCTAGGAGAAATAGAATTTTCTAGAAAATGGACAAAGAATCGTAACTGGAGACTGAAGCCAACAACATGAGGCTTCACCAGTGAAAAGCACAACCAGGTCATGGAGCTACAGATTCAAGAAAAGTGACTAACTCTGGCATCAGTTAACACATCCCATAACTTAGCACAAGAAAATCCAATTCCTAGGGACAAAGGAGTCCTTTACGTTTGTGTTGAAATTTTTTCAGCTTAGCTGCAGGACACCAATATTTTGTTTGTCCCTATTCAGCCCACTGTGGGTTTTTTTGTTTTTTTAGGTTTTTTGTTTTGTTTTGTTTTGAGAAAATACTTTTTCTATCCACATGGTCACTGACCAGAGCAGCTATTATATGTGACTATGTTACCTGAGGAGAGTTGGTTGGTGGAGGGGTGGGCACCACACCCAAGCTGACCCTTTCCTGGAACTGGAATAGGGAGATCAGTTTCTCTTGGAGTGATCAAAAACATGTAAATATCAGAGTTCCATGTGGCCTTGTGCCACCACTTGTGTGGAGAATGGAGCCAACATGCACTGAGGGGCTGAGCTGCAGGCATTTCAATCTTGCCTGAAGTCTGCTGCATTCTTTCTGTGTTCTGTGAGATACTTCAGCTTCCCTTTAACAAACCCTGCTGTTTTGGTAGCTCCAGCAGAGATTTTATGCTTTGTAATCAAAACAATTCCAACACTAACCTATTGCTCCTTCGCTAACTATTAAAAGCAGGCTACACATTTCCACTGAATTCAGGTACGAGACAAGGCTGTCAGCTATCCCCACTCTTGTTCAATATAGTCCTTGAAACTCTTGCCAGAGCAATCAGGCAAGACAAGGAAATCAAGGTATTTGTATAGGAAAAGAGGAAGTCAAGTTATCTCTATTTGCAGACAACATGATTCTATACCTAGAAGACCCAATAACATCGGCCAGAAAACTCCTAGAGCTTATAGGAGATTTTAGCAAAGTAGCTGGCTACAAGATCAACTCCAGCAAATCACTAGCGTTTCTTTACTCCAGCAACAAATCCGCAGAAGAAGAAATCAGGAAATCTCTCCCATTCATCATCACTTCCAAAAAAATGAAATACTTGGGCATTAACCTTACAAAGGATGTTAAGGACCTCCACAAAGAAAACTATCAAATACTAAAAAAAGAAATTACAGAAGACCTGAGTAGATGGAAAAACATTCCATGCTCATGGTTAGGCAGAATCAATATAATCAAGATGGCCATTCTACCCAAAGCCCTATTCACATTCAATGCAATCCCCATCAAGATACCTATGACATTCTTCAGAGATACAGAAAAAGCAATTCTCACGTTCATATGGAATAACAGGAGACCCAGACTAGCCAAAACATTACTCTATAGAAAGGAAGAAATAGGGGGTATCTCAATCCCTGACCTGAAATTATACTACAGAGCTGTAGTAGCAAAAACAGCATGGTATTGGTATCAAAACAGAACCGAAGACCAGTGGAACCGAATAGAAGGTCCTGAGACAAACCCCCATATCCTTAACTATTTGATATTTGATAAAGGGGGCAAAAGTATAGTGTGGAAGAAAGATAGCCTGTTCAACAAATGGTGTTGGACAAACTGGACAGCCATATGTAGACAACTGAAGCTGGATCCTTCTTTCGCCCTGCACAAAAATTAAATCAAAATGGATCCAAAACCTGGATATTAAGCCTATAACTTTAAACTTACTAGAAAAAGAAGCAGGGTCAACACTACAGCATATAGGAGTCAGCAGCTACTTCCTTAACAAAACCCCTATGGCTCAAGCTGTAAAATTAAGAATAAAAGAATGGGATGCAATTAAACTAAAAAGTTTCTGCACAGCCAAAGATCTAGTCAAGAGCATCAAGAGAGAACCTACAGAATGGGAGAAAACCTTTGCCTGCTACACCTCTGACAGAGGGCTAATATCCAGAATATACAGGGAACTAAAGAAACTAAACTCCAAACTCACAAATAATCCAATCAATAAATAGGCTAAAGAACTCAAAAGGAACTTCTCTCCAGTGGAAGCCCAGAAAACCCATAAATATAGGAGAAAATGATCTACATCATTAGTTATAAGGTAAATGCAAATCAAAACTTCCATGAGATACCACCTCACTCCTGTTAGAGTGGCAAAAATGAAGAATACAAACAATGACAGATGCTGGAGGGGCTGTGGGAGAAGAGGAACAATGTTACACTGCTGGTGGGATTGCAAAGTGGTTCAGCCACTATGGAAAGCAGTGTGGAGAATCCTCAAAAAATTAAGGATGGAACCACCTTATGACCCAGCTATCCCACTCCTGGGGATTTTCCCAAAAGAGTTAGAATCAGCATATTATAGTGATGTGGCTTCCTCAATGTTTATAGCAGCTCAATTTACTATAGCTAGACTATGGAACCAACCCAGATGCTCCTCATTCGACAAGTCCTCATTCGACGAGTGGATACGAAAACTTTGGTACATATATACAATAGAAAACTACTTGGCCATTAGAGAAGATGTTATTATGGCTTTTGATATCAAATGGATGGAGATGGAAAGAATTATGCTTAGTGAAGTATCCCAATCTCAGAGACTAAAGGGCCGAATGGTTTCTCTCATCTGTGGATGCTAGAATATATGGGGAAGCAGTAGGATAGACGGCTGACCTAACAATACTTCAAATCGTATGATTCTCAGAGTAATAGGGGGATGGCTCCCTAGGATACTTTGAGGCTTAGGGAGGGGGATGGGGAGGGGGGAGGGTGTATGAAGAACTCATAGGGGACTGGAGAGTGGGAATAGGAGGGAACCATCTCAGAAGCCAATGTCATTCCTCCACAAGATACCCATTTAATGCAAGAGTTCTTCTGCAGGAAACTGCAACAGGTGAAAACCAAGGTGGTCATCCATGTTTTGGCATTACCCCTGGATAACAAAGTATATATACATTGATTACTGTTGGTTTGATAATGTTTCCCCCTCAATTATCTCTATATACTTCTAATAAAAATAAATAAATAAAAGCAGGCTACAGAAAGTTTCTGTTATTTGGAGGGTAGTGGTGTTTCTATTCAGATACCCTCTCTCTCCTTTGCCAATCTGTTAAAGAAAAATAGGCAAATAAAATTAAAGTTGTGTTTCTCAAATTGTACACATCTTTTGCAGTACAAACATTACTGAAAATCACCATTTTATATGAGCATGAGGTTTTTCTGTCCATAAGCATCTCCTAACACACTGTGTGTGTTCAGTAACAATGATACAGAAACTTCTTAACATTTGCCAGGCGTGATGGCACAGGCCTATAATCCCAGCCAATCAGGAGGTTTATGCAGGAGGATCGCAAGTTCAAAGACAGTCTCAGCAACTTAGCGAGGTCCTAAGCAACTTAGTGAGACCCTGTCTCAAAATAAAAAACAAGAAAGTGTTGAGGATGTGGCTCAGTGATTAAGTGCCCCTGGGTTCAATCCCTGGCGGGGACCATTTCCACCATGCTGATTGACAAGGTCCAGGCATGGGGAAGGGCTTGGCAAGGGCACCGTTCCAGGAGATTGCCACTGTTATCTCGCCTAGGAATTGGATGTTTTCTTATAACAATCATGCTTATAACTGCATTTGCAGATCAAATTTCCAGAAAAATTTGTTATTGATGATAAAGACCGTTGTAAAAGTAATAATACTTCATTAGATCTGTGGAGTCTGAGGGAAGATGAGAAATGCCTTTTCTTTTTTTTTTTTTCAAAAGAGAGAGGGACAGTGAGAGAGAGAGAAAGCGAGAAACAATTTTATTTAGTTTTTCATGTGGCCTTCATTGCTCTGAGACTTTGCTGTGTATGTGGTGCTGGGGTTTGAACTCGTGTACACGCGTATGCCAGGCAAGCACTGTAACCTCTGAGCCACTGCTCCAGCCTGAGAAATGCCTTTGCAAAATATATTAATACCACACTAAAAAAGCCCAGATAACCAGAAAGCCAACTTTAAAAAGTTCTTAAGAAAATTACATTTACAGGAATTACTCTCACCCATGTTGATTACATCTAGTTCTGTTAATGTTTTACTATTTAAACAATCGAAGACATAATAGGAGATTACAAGGACCACGGTATGTAGCCTATCATATTGGAGGACATTTGTGGTATCCACCTAGAAGAACCCAAATAAATAATCATTAAGACCCTCCACCCACAGACCCACCATTGCTTTTTATAGGAATATACAATGAAAATGGAGAATGTATTGCTAATATTAATGGCAAATGGACTAATGTCCAGTGCCTGGCCTTTATTCAAAGACTTGTACATCCGGGGCTACCTTGGAGATGTGAGACAAAGGAACAAAGAAACAGCATACATAAACAGTTACACATATATTATCTAAAAATCAAGTGTCCGCACTGTGTACTATATGAGTGATTAAGGAACATGTTTTTCTATTTCTCATTTTGCCTTTGTTTTTAAATAGTTCAAGTTTCTACTTCTTAGAATTTAGTAGGGACACATAACTATTTTTGTAAGATTACTAATAGTAAAGTGACAACAGCATAATTTTAGTTAGAACTGTGGTACAATGCTAATTGCTTGCCTGGAAAAGGGCACTAAAGCTAGACAATACTGTCTTACCATAAGCAAGAAAATTTCCTAGTAAAATGCTTGTGCAAAAACTTCTGAGTAAATATAAAAACTGACCTTAATGTACTCTTTAAGTGTAACACAGGTAGAGGGTGTAATATCTCAAAAAAAGACATTTACAGAAAAAGAAAAAGAAACATTGCGGTTCATGTGTCAAGGAAGTATGTTGTATTGATGGCTAATGACAGGGATTACCGAGAAATTTAAAAAGAAGTCTAATGTAACAAAAGTTAATGAAAGTATTGTTTTGCTACCTGTATAAAAATACATCACAATAAAGATCAGACAGCATTTTGCTCAAGCAGGGAACTGTGTCTGCTTGCAACTTGTCCCAGAGGTTCGAGATGTTCCTCCGCGCCCACTCCACTCATCCTTCGGGGACCCTAGAGTTCTGCTGGGGCTGGCTCCAGGCAAATCCCTGGTATCAAAAATAAATAAATAAAATGGCCAAAATGTGACATTACCTACACATTACAGCATATACACTTTACTCATAGGCAGCCTTTACCATAAGACTATTAGCACTAAGAGCAATTCTAACAATTCTAAAAAACTAGGGTGACCTAGTTTATGCATTCATGTCAGACAGGCTATTACAATCCTAGTAAAAGAAAATTTAAAAGGGGCTGGAGGGGCTGGAGCGGCGGCTCGGCGGTTACAGTGCTTGCTTGGCATGCACAAGTACACGGGCTCAAACCCCAGCACCCACGCACACAACCAAGTGTCGGAGCAATGAAAGCCATGTGAAAAACTCAATAAAAATTGATTCTCTCTGACTCTGTATCTCTCTTTCTCACTGTCTTTCTCTCTTTAAAAAAAAAAAAAGAAAAGAAAAGAAAAAATAAAAGGGGCTGGAGCGGTAGCTTGGAGGTTACAGCACATGTGTCACATGTGTGAGGACCCCGATTTGAACCCCACTGTACACAATGAAGTGTTGGGGCAATGAAAGTCACATGAAAACCTGGACAGAATCGATTCTCTCTCTCACTGTCCCTCTCAAAAAAAATAAAAATAAAAAAGATAATGGAGGCAGTTGATTAACAGTGGCTTGAAGTCACAGTAGATAGATAACCTCAGGTCAGAGTAGCTGTTGCTGTTACAAATTATTACAATTAATGGCTCATAACAAATCTACCATCTTAAAGTTCTACAGGTTAGAAGTCAAACACAAACCTCACGGGACTAACATCACAGTATCCGCAGGACTTCCTTTGTTTCTGGAGATTTGAATTTTCAGCTTCTAGATGTCATGTGCATGGTTCCAGCTTCTAGAGGCCGCCTGCCTCCTTGGCTCACAGCCTCCTTCCTCCGTCTTCACAGCCTGCACCAGCAGATCAAGTCCTCACACTTCATCACTGTGACATCTTGCTCTGCCTCTTCTGCTTCTAAGGACCCTGTAATTATTGGGCCTAGGATAATCTAAGATGATCTATTTCAAGGTCAACTGATGAGCAACCTAATTCCATCTGTAGCTTCAGTTCCCATTTGCTACATAGCAACACGTTCACAGTTCCAGAGGTCAGCGCGTGGCCCTCTGGCCACCTCTGGCCAAGCCATTCCTCTGCCTACCACAGGGAGTGGGCAGAAAAACTGGACACACGAACTGAAAGCTATTTTTGCCACTTTAAAAAGGTATAGATAGTTCTCTCTACAGCCAACAGTCCCAAGGCTGAGGAGGGGTTGGGGGGCTGGATGTCACCATCTATGGCCAGGAGTGATATGGTCTGAAACAACAGAAGGTGTGCCAGAGTTAACCACCACTTGGGAAGAGGCCTGAAAGTCTGAAATATTATTTAAAAATATACATTTTAGAAAGGTTGTTACAGAACATGGTCATTTTTTGTATTCGTTTACTGGATATCTTACAACAGGAAATTTTACTTCCTAATGCTAGATTCTACCATAACTGACTGATTCTAATCTATGTGACATTCACTAACATTCACTTTAACTTAGCTAAAATGAGTGGAATGTGAATGTTTCAAATTACAACAACTTTATTTGAAGCTAAAATGTTAGAAATGTTTAAGCATTTATTATAAATATTCACATATATTTACTTATATAGAGCATTCTAAGAGTAATTTTTTCCCTTCTTTAGAAAGTTTCAAAGAAATGGTTAGGGAATTAAACTTTGACTTTATAATGTTTGTGAATGCTGTTAAAAACTGAAATTCATAAAATTTTAAAATTGCGTAAAGTACATAAAAACTGAACTTCAAATTTGGTAAGAAATTCTAAACACAGTTTTTTTTTTAAAGTTTATATTTCAAAATAGTTTTACATGATGAGTTCACACAAGGAGGACAAGGAGAACTCTCATCTTAGGGACAGTCTAGAATCCATAGAGAAAATCAAGGTGTTGGTTCTTGAATAAGTCTCCCTACGTTCAAACCACAACGACACGCAGACAAAACTCATTCATTCCAGCACTCTGGTTCTACAGGTGCTAACAGGCTATAAACACCAGTTAACAACCTTCCTGGAGCCTTGACCTAAAAAACTAATGGCTGCTATGAAATGAGGTGACCAAGCCAATATGCAGTTCCTTACAAAAACAGAGGACCAAAGAAAGCAGACAAGGAAAACCATATGACCTTGTTTTGAGACCACGATTTCATCACATAGGATCTTTTTACACATTGACTTCACTCAGGCACGCTTAATTCTTCCAAGTTCCAGGAGTGTGACAGGTGACTAAGGTGATGACTACAACATGATTTATAGGCTTCCCAATTATAATACCGAATCCCAAACTTGGCAGCCTAACTGATGACTACAAGGTACTACAAGGATGAATTCTTAACGAGCAGAATGCCTAGAACCTGTTCTTCTTCCTTTGTGTGTCTCCACTTAGACCCTCTGTTCACAGTTCATTCTCATCCATTTCCGTGGGGAGAGAACTTTGGGTAGAACAGGATGAATAGCTGCCATCCTCGAGTGTGGGCGTCTGCGCCGGCCAGTAGTTTTCTTGCAAGAGTGGTCTTGGAGAAGAAACAAATTGAGTCTCAAACCACTCCAGGGACTCTCCATCTACCTTCTCCAACAGGAACTGATACTCCCCGAATCTGACCATACACCTGTAGGGCAGGTCCATTTTATTTAGGTAGCCTAGTACCTGACTGTCCACAATCAGACTGGTCTTCCTACTCATGTTTTTAATTTCAAAAGAAAGAACTGAGCTGTTGAACTGTTTAAATGGCTGCAGAGAAAACTGAATTCGGGAAACCTGTTTGTCCTGAAACATATAATGACAGACGCTGGAATTTCGTCCAAATTTTATCACTTCACTGGAGGGGAATTTCTTTCTACTGGAAAACATCGCAGATTGAAATATTCCACTTTGCGACTGGCCAGGATGATAAACAGTCATCTGGAGACAAGTTACTGTCTCTTCTGTGTCAGCATCTTCAAAATTGGACATGATGTGCAACACAGGACCGACCTGCAACAGTTAAACCACCAAGTTAGTTCACATCCAAATTAGTTCCCATTGCTGAGAACTTTGATTCTAATATTCTGATGAAAATTTCCTGATAGGTGATAATACACAGGATCCTTTTAATTAGCTAGTACATGTGTGAAATCTTATACCAAGCCCTATCAGAATTGGTGTTATTATTTTTTATTGAGAAATTTACTTTTCAAACAACCAAACAAGTTTTCAAAAAGATAATATAAAATGTATATAGATTCTGAAGATCAAATTTACCCCCAAGAGTGCCCCGCCCAATTACCCACTCTTATCCCTCCCTTCCCCTTCCCACATCTCTAAAAATTTTATTATTATTTTTGAAAAAGTGAGAGAGAGAGAGAGAAAATCAATGTTATTTAGATTTTCATCTTGTTTTTATTTTTCTGACCCATAGTTGCGCATGTGGTGCTAGGGTTCAAACCCAGGTCCTCCCACATGCCAGGCAAGCCCCGCTTCAGCCGTGGTGTATTACCTTTTGCTATCCCTTCATTTTTCATTTGTAATTTGACTGTAAAACCATACAAATAATCTGTACAATAACAAGTAATGATTATTGACAATAAAATGACATAGAAACCTCATATCCTTTCTCATTTAATCAGAGTAACTTGAGCCCAGAGAAAATGTGACAGTTGTATTTTAAAAAGGAAGATTGGGAAATTAAAAAATCTCTGGATCAAATACCCTGAGAGGATATACAATAAAGCCTACAATTTATTAACTGCATTGGGATATTATTATAAATTGTGAAACCTAGTTAAATAAGAAATATATGTTATAAACAAATAATTGAAAGATTTATTCTTATATTCTCACTTAGTTTCCCAACAGTTAAATGATAGTAAATGGTTCGAATATTCTATAATTTTAAGTCTAGACATTACATACTTTTAGAAAAAAATAAATCTCCACAAGGTAGTGCTCAATATCATGGCCTGCACTGGTACTGGAGTTGTTTTTTTCTGTCCATGGTTTTTAGTAACTGTATGCTTAAACGGTCATTAACCACAAACAGCAACCCAACATCTGTTAACCATATCCCGAGAGCCCACAGCTCACAGGTGCCCATCACTACACTTCCCTATGTTTACCTTTGATAATTGGACTATTTCAAGTAGTATAAACAAAGAAGAGCATTAATTTCTAAAATTTTTATTAAGTTATTTTAATAAGGAACTGCCACTTCTAAACTAGTGTACTTTTCAAATTACACGCATATGATTTTAAAATTCAAACAATAAAAAAGACTGGAAAGTAAATCTCTTTCCTCACCCCAACCCCTTGTCTTCCTCTCCTAGAGTCTATTAAAGTTGCTTTTAACCTTAGGATAGCTGCTTCACACTAGTGTAAGTGTGCACACACATGTGCATGATTCCCCTAAAGAAAAAACGATCTTTCACAAATTGAAATCTAGTATATTTAGTTCTGGACCTGGCATTGTTCCATTAATAATGCACATGGGTGATTTTTTTCCATTTCTACATGTCAATATAGCTCAATCCTTAACAGCGATGTAGAATTCCTCTCATCTGTGCTGTGATGAAGTATAAAAACAGAGATGCTGAGCGTCCCCTGCCTTGCTTGAATGATTCTTGTGTTCCTAGACATCTGCTTATACTAATTTGAGGGTTTGATACCATAGTCTTAAGTGAGGTTGATTTGAAGTTTCATTGTTTTTTGTTTCCCACCTACACTAGATCTCATCAAAACTATAAAGATCTGAAAAAGAAAAAGAAAAAAATGCAGAATACTTTAATTCCCTTTCTATGTTTGTTGCTATCTACATTTTTTATTTTTATTTTTATTTATTTTGTTTTAAAGAGAGAGGGACAGTGAGAGAGACAGAGAAAGAGAGAAACAACTTTATTTAGTTTTTCACATGGCCTTTGTTGCTCCAACACTTAGTTGTGTACGTGGTGCTGGGGTCTGAACCTGGATCCTCATGCTTGCCAGGCAAGCGCCAAAATCGCTCCAGCCCCAGCTATTTACTTTGAAGATACAATCCTCCTTTCTATTTCATAACATTTTGCTGCTAAAATCAAACTCTTAATTCATTTAATTATCCAACAAATGACAGAGCTAAGCAAGATTTCTTTTTTTGACTTGCAAAAGAGTGAGAGACCCTCAAAATCTTGTGACAAAAATAACCATGAAACCACAGCCAGCAAGAATTAACACACAATGGATAGAAGTGGTTAATGCATCCTCTGCTGTGATTTGAAGACACTTTAATTATAATAATAAAGTCTCATTATTCAAGAAGCAGACAGCAGAAAAGAGGATAATTATAATAAGTCACAGGATGATGCAATTAGCAAATGACAAGAAAATAATTTGCTGTTGTGACATTTGGTATTTTTTACTCTCCTCCTATTTGCTTTAAAACTGTCCACAACATACATGCATTACACTTGCAATGTTAAAAAAAATCATATTTAAAGATTTCCTTTAAAAACCAAGAATTTGCTGTTAACACATAAAAAGTCTAAAAAAGAAAAGCATGATCTGCCAGTGCTCTCCAGCTCTGCCTGGGAGAAGCGGCCATTATCCTGGCTCTGGACAGTTCCAAAAGAACTAGATTTAGAACTATGGTGTATTCTGGGTACAAGTAGAGTTTTTCTTGACAGCCAAATTTTGTTTTTGTATTTTTATATAAGCTTATAATTCTGTCTTTGTGCAAATCCACCACCAAGAAAAGTCTGCCCTATATAGCCCTTTACACCTTGTACACAGGGCTCTTGTATTATCTATTCTAGGGGGGAAAAACTGGCATTCTGGTTTATGAATCAAGGTCTATAAGCATCTTGGTGTGACTCAGTTCTCTGGTTTTGACAAACCTATGAGTCCACAATAGTGACTCCTTCCAACAGAGATTGTCAAGCATTTGCTGCTGCTTCCTCCCAGGCATATCCCTCCCAGTTCTGACCCATGAGAAAGAAGACTGATCTACCCCTTTAGAATGTTGATCCACTCCATTAACGACATGTCAACATGAAGGGAAACAGGAGCAGAAACTTAGCTTTCAAGCAGAAGCTTCCTCCCCCCTTGGGTACTGGGGTTTGAACCTAGGTGTGCTTAACCGCTGATCTTCATCCCCAGCCCTTTTTGTTTTTATTGAGACAGGGTCTCGCTAAGTTGCTTAGGACCTCCCTAAATCACAGAGGCTGGCAGCAAACTTTCAATCCTTCTGCCTCGGCCTCCCAAATCACTGGTATTAAAGTTACTCATCACCATGCCAGGATCCAAGCAGAAGTTTTAAAAGCCACTGTATAGTTACATTTTCCCTCTTTTACTTGTCACATCAGCAGTTCCCAAAAGTGGCAGCTTAGCCTGGGTCCTTGAGGAAAGGGCTAAAGAACAAATACACAATGAACATATAACATGAGCAAGAAAATCAACCCTTCTTCCCTGAGATTTTTGGAATCATTTGTTACTGTACCATAAAGTAGCATCAGTTGACAAACGCATTGGCCTATCTTACAAAGGTAAGAAAGGTCAGGAAGGACTATAATAAGGGTTCCTACTTACTATATATGTCTTTCATGTGCTTAGCCTTTTACACACCATCTTTCCTAATGTGAGAAGAGAACGCTGTGATCCACCACTTTACAGATGAGGGACCTGAATCTCAAAGGATGTAAATTACTAGCCTATGTCACAAATGCAGTGTCAAAGGCAGAATTTAAATTCTAATGCACTCTCACACTACAAGCACTGCCCCTCGGTAACCAGTTCTTTCACAAGCTACAGCAGTGGCTTCCAAGATACCAACCTACACTTTCGTGTTTGGGCAGGAAATACAATTGGAGAAATATGCTCTGAAGCACGAGCTTACCATGAATATCAGTTATCCTTAAGTCTGTGTGTAAAAAAGATGACCATGGACCTAGTATTCATCAGCAATGTGGCAGAATGTTTGGGGGGCACCAAAATTGAATAAACCATAGTCTCTGATCTCAAGAAGTTGATCTATTACAAACTTGTGTGGATCCCTGGCATTTCAGAGTAGTCAACAGAAAAGACAGAAACTAACAAATAACTAAAATAATAAATTTTAAATTAGTAGATTAAAAAAAAAACCTCTGGTGTGCAGATACTCAAAAAAGCCTTTTGAAATCTATTAGGTTGCTAAATGAACAATAGGACAATGAGCTTAGATAGTGCTATCAAAGGAGAGGGTACCTCTGAAGATGGAAATCCATCAAGGTTAGGAAGGGGATTACTTTTCACTGTACACTTTGTAACTGGAATTTTATACTAGGTGCATTAAGATCTCTTCAAACATTAACAAAGGTTTTTCTTTACAAAAATCATGAACTCTCAGATTTTTACAGAATTAATGGCAGTCAGAGATTAGCAAAGTATCATTAAATGACAAACTGAAATTTGGCATCACAAAGCTGAAAAACATTGATGAAATCTGACAACCAGTAATATCTGTGTTAACAAAATAGCTATAACAAAAAGAAAATATCAAGAACGTTAGCACAGAAAACATAAAACACAGGGCACGCAGGAGAGCTGCATTCTTGAATGTTTGAAGAGGAGCTGACCTGTGCTGGACACCAAGAAGTACCCACTTGCCTGGTGGTCTTAGAACTGGGAAAAGAGAGAGAGATTCAGAATCAAGAGAAGGCTTCCAACTCCTTTCAAAGGAAGGGAGAATGTATAGTGCATAGGTGTTGGTGCAAAAACTCCAAGGCCATCTCCCCAGTCTGACCCCCCACACACATACCTACTACTCCCATCCTATCCCCAAGACCTTGCAAAACCAGTGGTGAAGTTCTACCCTTGCATTGCATAAGGGTGTTTGGCCTTCGGATGCCATAATTTAAAAAAAGTTATAGAGATATGTTATGCTAGAAGGAGCGAGGTGTCCAAGCAAATTAACAGAAAGTTTGGCACACCTGGGTGGTCACACATGCCAACAAGGTTTCTCAAGCTTTGAGAGTTTGTTCTTTAAAAGACAAAGTTGACAGTAACAATGGAGTTCCTCGTAGATGATGTGTTAGGGAAGGTACCTCTCTAAAATTTTTGCCTTCATCTCCCTGTGCCTCAGCTCCCCAGTGATATTCTGGAGAGGGGATGTGACTGCATTTTAATCGAAGGCTTTTCTCCCTGACAAACGCCCAACTGAGCTGACAGGAGGAGAAGAGAAAGTAGGAAGCACAGCAGTAGAATTTGCTGAGTGCCGGACCCGCGTAGAGTCGCCACCGCGCCACTTTAAAGCCATCTCAGAACGCTAGAAGTTTAGCAGAGCTGAGCAGCAGAATCAACATTTACTGAGCTTGCAGATCTTCACAAAGGAGTGCTGAATACCCAACTCAGCAGGAGGAGAGCTCAGTGCTTCTCTGAGGCAGTGTCTTCTTCCTCCCAACCCCCTGATTAGCCTGTCCCTATCGAAAGTCCACAGTCCCACTTCTGGGTGGCTGCGGACGTGCGCTGTGAGCGTCTGAGCGAATTCAGGCTCTCAAGGGATTTGGGAAATTCCGCTTCCAGCTCGAAACAGGGGAAAGTCCCAGAAAGCAACGGATATAATTTCCTAATGAACCAGACTGAAGCAGGGAGGCAGCTGTGGCAGCACCGTCTGCAGAGGAACTCGGCGAAGGGTCCCTGCTGGAAGACCTCGCTCGACCAACCAGAGCGTGGGGCGGGGGCGGTGCCGAGCGGTCACGCGCGCTGGCTTCGCGCGCCCGCCTCCCTGCATAGATGGCATTCCACTTCGCTTTCTGGTTAGGAAAAACAAAAACTTACAAGAAAGCACAAACGACAGACATCCCCATCTCCAACAGATTTCACAGGCCCCCCTGAAAAGAGAGTAACCATACTTTAGAAGGCTGGGTAGTGCCAGCTTTTTCCGTGGGGTATCGCGAATGTCCACCTCCAAACCAAGCCAGCAGGGGCGGCGGGTGATGACTTCATGCTACACCCCCGGAGACGTCCTGGACAAAGCTGCCTTCTTTGAGGGATAAACCAGAGACGAGTCCCCACCTCACCCCGGACTGCTGGCCAGCTGCAGGTACCTTGGGACTCCGGGGTTCGTAAACTTTTCTCGAGCAGCTTCGCTTTCCGAACTCAGAACAAAGCTGTCGGAGTCGGCTGGAGCGAGGCTCGCGACAGCTGACCCGCGGGCAGGTGTGAGACGCAGAGGGCGCGGGGGACGCGTCCTGGCGCCGGAAGGGCGCGGCAGCCCCGGCTGCGGGCGCGAGGGAGTCGGAGCCGCGGTCTCGCCTCGCGCGCGTCCCTATAAAGGCTGCGCGGAGGCGGGCAGGTTTCAGACTCCGCCCGGCCGTCGCCCGCCCCTTCCTTGGCCTGGTCGCGGCTGCCACCGACGTTCGTTCCCACGAGAAGCCCGGCCCCCGTAACCGCCTTTCCGAGTTCTGATCCGAAGCTTTGGGCGCCGCCCAGGAGAACACACCTTCCCAGACCGGTGGCCACTCCGGAGAGCACGTAACTTGGGATCTAGATTTGTCATTGCAACATTAAGGTCCACTTCTCCCCCAAAGGAGCTTTTCCCTGAGTCGCAGGCAGGCTGGGAGTGGAACTCACCGTAGGTGACTAAAGATAACAAGCAGCCCAGGAAGGCGTGATCTCAGTCCTCAGGAGAGTAGGTCGGCCTCGCAGATGAATGAGGAACCGCGGGGTGAAACTGACCAACATCATGCCGTGTGCACATACGAATATACCACCTTTATGTCTATCTACAAAGCCCCAATTAAAATTTAGTTCCGTGGTAGAGTGCTTGCCTAGCATATGCGAAACCCTGGGTTGGATCCTTAGTATCCTAAAAATTAATTGATTAATTAACTAATAGAAGGAAGATCTGTAGATGCAGGGGGACAGAGGAAGAGAAGGAGAGAAAGAAACAGCACCAGGGACTGAAATGGAGTAAAATATAGTTCATGCATGCACAACTATGTCAAAATGAACCCCACTATTATATATAACTATAATGCACCAATAAAAACATTTTTCTTTAAATAAACAGAGACTGAATGCCCATCTGCTCGGCCTACCCTTGCCTTACACCCACAGTGAGAGAGACAGAGAAAGAGAGAAACAACTTTATTTAGTTTTTCACGTGGCCTTAGTTGCTCCAACATTTAGTTGTGTTAAGTGGTGTTGGGGTTTGAACCCGGGTCCTTGTGCCTACCACTGCTTCAGCCCCTATCCCTACCTTTCTGAAGGGATTCTTCACTCAATATCCACCGGGAAAGGCTGATACTTGGTGAAATGGGGAGCAATCCCTGGAGTCCTTCATAGCTTAGAATAAGGTAATGCTTTTCTGCCTCCTAGAGGTCTGGCATGAACTAATGCTGGAGAAAGCCTGAAGACGTAGATGTCAATAATGGGTCAGTAGCCAGACTCTACAGGGAAAGAATGAATCGAGAAACAGAGGAAGGAGGGCAAACCTGGCGTGACAGAGGTCATTGCTGCCTATTTCACATTTTGGGAAGCTTTGCGCTAATTGGAAGTCTCTCATCTGGATTCTCTCCTTGACTTGAGAGAGTTGATGTTTGTGGATCATTTTCACTGACGATATAATGAATAGCTGCTTGCTGCTTCCTTGTCTTGAGAGGCTCTGCGGAAAGAGTGAACTCTCGAAGATAGGTTCATAATTATGGTCATGGGTTGGGGGGCGTCTGTAGTGAGGCAGATTCCTGGAGGGACTGAAATTTTGTTCGTTAATCATCAACATTTAGCCAATGTATTTTCTTTCCGTTGAAGAACTTTAGAGTAGGTGGAAGATAAGACATACAACTTGATTATGCCAATAAACAGTAAAAAAAAAAAAATCAGAATTGGATGTTCTGCTTTATAATCTTGAAAATTAAAAGAAAATGTGGAAATGCTTTGTAAACTGCAAAGAACCGAATAAGTAGGTGTTATTAATAACACTAATAGAGAAAAATGCAACAATTGCTAAAATACAAGATGCTAGAGATTGTTCCATTTCTCTTGAGATGACTGATTGAGTTGATTTACTAAATGACTAAAAATTAGACTTTAAATAAGCTGTTATTTCTGTATTATAATCTCAATAATAGTCATTTCCCTCTACCAACTGGTTAAAAATAATGGATCTTAAAGCTTCATATGACTTACCCGAATTGAGAAACTGTCAAGCGTGTGCACCGGAGAGGTTTCTGTTCTTTGGGTTCTTTAAAGACTTGCAGGGACATTCAAGTAGTGTGGTGCCTATCTACTTTCAGATAATGTGGGTATGGTCATTCCATGTTGGTTTTCCAGACATCTTGAAAACTGATAAAGTCCCCCCCAAACAAATAAAATTTCTAAAAACTTGAATAGGACCAGAGCCAAAGAGAAATGTACTTATTTCTTTAATTTCAGTTTGTTGAATTTTCTGAAGATCCCTGAGTATTTACAAAAGCAGCAATTTTAAAACACTCATCTAAATTAGGTAATTTGTAATTTGTGTTTTATAGTTGTTTCTGATTGCATGAAACCATTATAACAGTTGTTTTTAATTGAGTTCATTTTACAGATTTACTAGATATTTACTTGTTTTGTTTTTGTTCAGGGTCAGAGTTTAAACAAGCAGTAGGGCTAGTTTTTTATAAAAAAAAATGTGAGCATCATTCTTTGACAATGAAAATGTTTACTGTTAAAGAAACAGTGGGGCTTCAAAACTAACTGTGGAAGTCCTCCAGTAGTTTCATCAAATGGCAGAACTGTGAAAATGTCTAGCATGTGTTGCCATTACAAATCTGCTGATGAGAAAAGGCCTGCGGGCTGCACTTCCCAGGCTTTCTTATTTGCAATTTACTTTTCGAAAAGGAACACAAAATCGTTCTTTGGTTCATTGTGGTTGTGTCGTTTAAACAAACTTGTTTTTTGGTCCCATAGTGGCTTCATAGGATAAAACTTTCTTTTGCACTTAGAAGTACTGGTGATGGGCTGGAGTGGATGGCTCAGTGGTTAGAGTACTTGCATGGCATGCCCAAGGACCTGGGTTCAAACCCCAGCACCGCATATACAACTTAAGTATCCAGGAACCAAAGGCCAGGTGAAAAAATAAATGAAAGTGATTCTTTCACTCCGTCTCTCTATTTTTATTTTTTTAAAGAGAGAGCAAGAGAGAAATCAATTTTATTAGTTTTTCGTATGACTTGTGTTGCTCAGACACTTTGTTATGCATGTGGTGCTGGGGTTTGAACCTGGGTCCTTGTGCATGCCAGGCAAGTGCCAAAACCAGCAAG
Organism: Aplodontia rufa; assembly: GCA_004027875.1. Lineage (NCBI taxonomy): Eukaryota > Metazoa > Chordata > Mammalia > Rodentia > Aplodontiidae > Aplodontia > Aplodontia rufa. Next base: position 26,914 of record PVKS010016171.1, read on the forward strand.
CCACCCTCCAGCCCCTCCTTCTCTCTCTTTAAAAAAAACTAATAATAAAGAAGTAGTCTTGGGCTACCAACACTTTGCAATTAGAGGTTGTTAAAGGGTAGAGACCCTCTGATATAAAACAAATATATCTAGTTAAGAATGACCAAATCAAAATGGCTGTGAATAAAATCTTTGAGCTGGGGCTGGAGCATGCACTTGCACTTGCCCGGCATGTGCAAGTAAGTGCAAGTACACGGGTTCAAACCCCAGCACCCACGTACACAACTTAGTGTAAGAGCAATGAAGTCCATGTGAAGAACTCAATAGAAATTGATTCTCTCTCTCTCTCTCTCTCTCTCTCTCTCTCTCTGTATCTCACGCTGTCCTTCTCTCTTAAAATAAAAAAAAATCTTTGAGCTGTGTTGACTGTGGTGATTGGACAGAAATACCCAAGACAAAATAATGTGGTCATGAGTTAAGGTCATTGTGACCATTTCTGTGAAGCAGTCCATTCCTCCGGAGGGCCCACCGGCTGCAGGTTCAGATATGGATAGTTTAGCTTCCCATCTAGCCTGCCCTGCTAACCCACCAGATGCAGCCTGAAATTAATTGAAGTTTGCTGTTTGCAACTCTTAGAAAAAGACCCCTCTTGTAAGCCTGCCAAAATGTTTGTGCTTTAAAAACAGCTTGTTTAAGTTACTCGCTGCTGCTGCTCTCCTAACTTTACTTTGGGGCAGTAGCCCTGGTGCATCAGCCTGTTTCTTCTCCGTCCCCAAAATAAACTTTTTTCTTTTCTGGTGGTCTCATTGTGCATCGATGACTGGACCCCACAATAGAGGTTAAACTCCTTTCCTGTGAGTTTCATGAAGACCTCAGTGGGCCTTTTCTTTTTTTTTTTAGTTTTTAGAGAGAGGAAAAGAAAGAATCAACTTTAGTTTTCTTCTGGTCTTTGTTTCTGGGACACTTAGTTGTGTGTGTGGTGCTGGGTTTAGAACCCAGGTCCTCATGCATGCCAGGCAAGCGCTCCAACTGCTGAGCCACTGCTCCAGCCCGGTCAGAGGCTTTTAAAAGTTAGTTAACGTCACTGGACACGGGCAAATGCTATGAATGGTGATGGGGTCAGACAAAGTACACTAAATGCTTTCAGGAAGAGATTAAAAGGAACTTTTAAAGGAAATGGATACCCCAAAAGTTGGGCTTAGATTGTTTACCAAATCAAAACAGAAGAAACAATAGACATACATGTTCTTGGTACAAAAAGGAGGGATTTATTTTTTGAATTATCAATAATTAATAAGCCTGTTTTATTTCATCTAAAACCAGAAATAGAGGAGACTGATTTGTGGTTATGTAATCACATGCTATAGAAAAGATAAGACAGAGCTGCTTGCCGGTGCTCCTTGCTGGTATCTGGGTTATGGGATGTCTGCTTTCTGTTCGGAGTGCGCATTGCATCTAAGACACACATCTGATTCCCTTGTCCAACTCATACCCTCAGATTTTGCATAACTCCTCTCAGGGCTGCTTTTTGCCAGTGCCATTCTGTGAAAACTTTTGGAATTGCCTGAGATTCCTCACCTAGGTCTTTTTCCATTAATCCCAAAATGAGTAAGAGGAAGAAGCCCAAAGTGTTTGGATGAGAACCAGGAAGGCTTAGCGTGGACTTCTCTTTTTCCTCCTGCAATCAAGCAGCTGAAATTAAGGTAAACAGTAGATTTCTGTGAAAAGAACTGCAGAATGCATTATTAAAGAAAGTCAAGTACGGAACAAAAATGCTTCCAAAAACATCTTCAGCGCATGAGCTATCTGCTAAGAGACCCAAGAAATGGAACAGATAACATTGGTTAATCTGAGAAAAGCATGGTGGAGAGAGAGAGACGGAAGGCAAGAGTGGGGGAGAGATTTCCCATCGGGTGCTTTTTCAGACTGTTTGGCATAGTCATTATTTGCACATACTACATTTACTTGTACACACACACACACACACACAGCTTTACAAAAAGAGCTATGTAAGCATAGCATTGATCAAGAGACAAGTCTCAATGCTTCAGTGCCGCAGTATTTTCCATATGATGGAGAACTGTGATAAAATCCAAGCTCTCAGTCGAGTAGTTAGTGATAAGGAGAAAACTGGCCCCTAGAGACAGGAGCCTGAAGGGCATAGGGAGGGGAAGGAGTCCTCCTGTCTAGGGCCCTCGGTTCACCCCTCCCTGTGGGCAGTGTGGGAGAGTTGCTATGGAAGGCAGAATTGTACAATGAGTCCAAGGCTCCTGCCCTCTGGTGAACTCAGTCTGTATCATCTCCTCCTCTGGAGGAGGGCAAAACTGATAGTTATGATGGGATGCCACCTCCATGATTAGGGTCCTAATCAGTTGTCTTTGAGTTTCCAAAAGGAAGAGGATCCAGCTGGACAGGACCTAAGCAGGTGAGTTCCTGTTTATTTTTATTGGTGCATTATAATGATATACAATAGTGGGCTTCATAGTTCTGTATTCATTCATTACATAATTTGGCCCATTTCGTTTCCCAGTGCTTCCCCTTTCCCTCTTCTCTTCACTCACCCTGGACCCCCTACTCTACTGGTTCCCTTTTTTATTTTTTTTAAGAGAGAAGGACAGTGAGAGAGAGAGAGAGAGAGAGAGAGAGAGAATCAATTTTTATTGAGTTTTTCACATGGCTTTCATTGCTCTGACACTTAGTTGTGTACGTGGGTGCTGGGGGTTGAACCCTTGAACTCGCGCATGCCGGGCAATCGCCGTGACCACAGAGCCACCGCTCCAGCCCCTACTGGTTCCCTTTTATCTTCATTAGCCACCCCTATTTTTTTTTCATTTTTTTCTCTTTAGTTTTCACATATGAGAAGCAGGTAAGTTCTTAGAAGGACTGACTTCTCAATGAAGTTGGAGACGAATGCTCCTCCGGGCCTGGAAGCAGGGAAGTGTCCCATCAGAACTACTACAGAGGCCATAGGACAGGGAGTGTTGGGTGCCATCCAAGAGCAGAGACTGGCCCAGCCAACAATGAGCAAGAAAACAGGGACCTCATTCCTATGGTGCTATTTTGTCAACCACCGAAAGGGGACCAGGAGCCTCAGGGGAGAACCGAGTATTCTCAGCAGTAATGTGCCCAGATTATGACAGAAATCTTGAAAACAAATGGGTGCTGTGTCTTTTTGTTTGTTTTTGTGTATCATTGTGTATTTTATTGTTCATCTAAATTCTTAAAAATGTATAAAAGGCTCATGCTCTAGTTATGACACCATTTATAGACATTTACAATGCATCTGCATTTATGAATAGTTCACAGGTAATTTAATGGTTACTGTTTTAAACTGCAAATTTTGTGGTAATTGGTTACACAACCAATAGAAGACTAGTTGTTATTGTTAGAGGGTCCCAGTCTATTATGAGGTTAACCAACAGATCCTGGCCTGGGGGTGGGCTCCTGGTCACCCCCTGTCACAGCCAGAGGCCATGTAAACAAGGAAAGACTTGGGGTGCACCATTTTGCTTGTCATATGCCCCAGAAACCAAGTAGCAGTTTTCCTTGTTGAAAATTGTCCTCAAATAAGTACTCCTGTTAGCAAAAAAAAAAAAAAAAGGGGATTTTAGTAAAAACAAAACAAAACTTCCCTTTATATATTATATTTAAGTATTTACTTTTTACTTGATAATGATTCTCTGCTAATTTTTGAAATCTGTGAATCAGTAGTATCCTGATAAATAATGACATTTTTCACTGCTAACGAAGGACTCAAAGTCTACGTTACTTAATCTGAAACATAATAATTTCACTCTCTCCTAAAATAAAATAGAAACTAGTGGGTCACGGAAATGCCTGACCTCGACTAAGTTCTCCATCTGCTCCATCTCTGCTTCTCTCTTTGTGTTCAGGATCATTGTGCCATCAAATAGGTACATAATTCTGAAAAGAAAGTTCCGGACCAGCATTCCAATCATCCCCCCCCACACACCAGGAATAACACTTTTCCTTGCTGTTTCTGTCGTCAGATTTATGACATGATTAATTATGTTATAAATCAGGAAAAGTGATCCAAATCATCTTGCTCCAAAACCAAAGAACCTTCAGGAAATGTACAGTTCTATCCCAAAGTATGCTCCCCCTGCATATTGTATTTAACCTAGGCTTAGGTTGGAATGCTCTCTTCTTACTCCACTAATTCATCTCCCTGCGATTTTAAAGCATTCCATCGCTTTCTTCTGCCCCTTCTGATTTGTTCCTGTTAAAGTCATCTTTGGCCTTCTTGTCACACCAGTGGAACTTTTCCGTCCTCAGCCAACTTCACTGCTCTGCACATGTGAGTGCCCAAACCAGTCCACCACTCCAACTGCTTGGCTTTCAGGCAGGGCTGGCTTTGTGGGTGTGTGACCTGTCAGTGTTCCCTGCTTGGCTCCTCTGACACCTTCTTGAAATTCTTAATAACTTTTTGAATAAGAGGCCCATCAAATTAAGTTACTGGTCCTGCTGCTGGGGGCATGATTTTGGTTTTTGTACTACCATTCTAGGCATTGTCTCCCCAGCTCCTTTGAGGATCCTTTTCTTTTCTGCAAAACTCCTAACATTATCAAGGTTTTTCTTAATGGCTTCTTTTTATGCTGTTTCCCCATGATAATCTCTAACAAGTTACAATTTTTTTGACGGCCTCTAAGTCATTTACCCAAATTCCTATGTCACTCACTGAAGCCTGTTACTCCTATCACCTCAATATTTCTATCTCATCCTTTTTGTTTCCACTATCATTGTAATTAATTAAACCCAGTCATTGCCAGTCATGGTGGCACATGCCTCTTATTATCCCAGCAGCCCAGGAGGCTGAGGCAGGAGGATCACAAGTTCAAGGCCAGCCTCAGCAATTTAGCAAAGCTCTAAGCAACTTAATGAGACCCTGTCTTGAAATACAAAATAAAAAAGGGCGAGGATGTGGCTCAGTGGTTAAGTGCCCCTAGGTTGAATCCCTGGTAACAAAACAAAACAAAACCCAATCATGACTTGAATATTGCAGTAGTCTTGTGACTCTTTTCCCTGACTACCTTCTAATCCACCCACGTACTGGTATAAACCATAATTTAATCTTCCCACTGTACCAAGTGATCTCTTGTTCCTCCTTCTATTGTTGCAATACTTCATCCCCAGCCCTCAAGTGTTCCTTCTAAAAGTTACAGGAATTTGTTACCATATACCTTTTCTTTTAACACGATTTTATTTTTCATTATAGTTCTAAGTATTGAAGGAGTTTGTTGTCACACTTTCATACACACACACATGCACATATCGTTTATTCCCCCCAGTAACTTCGGTTACCATGTACCTTTTTATTTTAAAAGAGAGAGAGGGATAGTGAGAGAGAAAGAAAGAATCAATTTTTATTATTTAGTTTTTCGTGTGGATTGCTCCGACACTTTGCTGTGCACGTGGTGCTGGGGTTCGAATCTGTGTCCCCAAGTATGCAAGGCAAGTGCCATAACCGAGGAGCCACTGCGCCAGTCTCACCACATATCTTTAATTTCTTGTGAGCCCCTAGTGTTTTGGAGAAAAATCTCCAGACTACTTAGAATGAAACACAAAGCTCTTACATTACCAGCTAACCGCTGCCTGTTATTCCAGCTAATTTCCAGCTGTGTTTCCCCCGATTTATCTACCACTGTGATTGCCTTAAGAGTATTGATTATGTGCTCAGTCTGAATCCATGGCACTTGGCGGGACAGATACTTCAAACATGTTATTCATATTGAAAATGATAAAACCTAGAAATCAAAATGAATATGATACCGTACCCAGTTCTTCTCAGTGTGCACCTATCCAGCATTTACGATTGTGCTATTAAATTCCCACTTAAGGAAGCACTATCTTTGGAAACTTTCTGAAACAGCATTGTGATTACAAAGGAGACATTATATGGTCGTGTTTCTGCGATTCTGGGGATTCTATCAGGAATCCTTATCAAGGACAGACTTGACTGTTATCTAAGTGTCTGGAAGATAAATGACGTGTCGGGTCCCTCCTCCTCTGCCCACACCCTTTCCTCTAAGTGCCTTCTTCTAGGCTCTGGTATGTCCAGTACTTCTTTCTAACCTCTTGCTTCCTAACATTTCTACTCATTTACCCCAAACAGAATTTTTCAAGAACAATAAGTCACATATTTTGAAGTTTATATTCATCTTTTACTGTAACTTTATTTTTTTTACTGTAACTTTAAATAATTGCAGAAGATCTAAGTATGGCATTTAATAAACAAAACTCTTAAATACTCTCTTAAATGTGCTCAATGAAAATTACATATTCTAGAGATTTGAGGTTCCCAATCATCCATTTAAAAACACAAACAATTTCTTCTTCAAAAATTGGAAATTTTACATTATTCCTTTATCTCCTTAAACTTCTATTTTCATTTCACTTCCTCCATAAAATTTTCTCCTAATATAAAATAGATTATATTCTTCAGAGTTGTGATTGCAGGGCTGGAGCAGTGGCTTATTGGTTAAAGTGCTTGCCTACCATGCAGAAGGACCTGGATTTGAACCCCAGCACTGCATATACATCTATCTAAGTTTTCGAGAAACAAAGGCCAGATGAATAAATAAAATTGATTCTCTCTTTCTCTCTCTCACTCTTCCTCTTTCTAAAAAAAAGTTGTGATTTTTTTATACAATGAAAACGTGTATATATTAAAACTATTTTACTTCCTTTGAACATAGACAATAAGTATTAAACGTTTTAAGATTAGTTGTACAAGTATTTATTTACACTGATTATAAACGAAAATAAAATCATATGCTTTGATAAGTATTACACAGAATAAAGTTTTATTTAAAGTACATTTTTCGGGGCTGTAGCAATGGCTCAGTGGTTACAGCGAGTGGCATGCGCGAGTATGTGAGTTCAAACCCCAGCAAAGTCTTGGAACAATGAAAGCCACATGAAAAACTAAATAAAGGGGTTGGGGATTTTGCTCAGTGGCAGAGCGCTTGCCTAGCATGCACAAGGCCCTGAGTTCAGTCCTCAGCCCTGAAAAAAAAAAACTAAATAAAAATTTATTCTCTCTCTCTCTCTCTCTCTCACTGTCCCTCTCTCTTTAAAAAAATACACTTTTCAATGAGATTTATGGGGTTTTCAAAAATAAGTTCATATATGAATATTATTTAGAATAAAAGTACTACACAAAATGATAAATAGAGTTTTGTTATAGCAATGCTATTTAGTTATGTGAACTTCTTTTATAGGTACATATTAAGAATTATGTAGTCATTTTTCATAGAAACTCTTTTGTGAAGTGATCTAGCTTCTGACTACTCTGTTCTCTCATTCTATTTTGTTGGAAGACAGAGTTGGAAACTATCCAATTTGCCTAAGGATTTGTTACCCAGTAATTAAAGTCATTCACTCTCTCAGCTTCTGGGAAGTGCACCAAAAGCTTTACCAGAACATGTCAAATTACTATTAATCAAATCTGTTACTTTTTCACTCAACCCAGAAGACTCAGAAAGGATTGAGAAAGTTAAAATATCATTGCCTTCCAAAACTTTCCCAATAAAATGTATTTTTAAAATATTTTTAAATCTTTTCTGTATCTTTGATTTGGGGGGGTGGGGTCAGGGGAAGGAGTCAAAACTTGGACTCTGGGTTGTTTCATTGAAGGAAGTGTCCATTCATATGACCCAGTTAGGTGGTCCTCACTATCAAACGAGTCAGCCTCACCAGATTTTCTATCAGAAAAATTGTAACTTCATTTTTCAGTGCAAAGGGACCTGGTATTTTAAGCGTCTCAGTGACATAAAGCTCACTTCTAACTCTGATTCTGAGACAGAGCACAGAAATGGAGCCTCAAGTTTGTCTTCTGATAATAGATTAAAACAATGTCACTTCGTTTCTTACTGACATTCTCTTTTCTTCTCTCTCAAGGAATCTCCATTCCGATTTAGTCCAAATAGGAGCTTTTTTGCCCTTTGATTAAGAGAAGGAGCTTTCTGTAGTAATACAACTCCCAGCATTCCTTTCTCCAGAGCAGTCCCTAAAGGGGTGTGTCTTGTGGTGCAAAAAGTCCCGGTGTTGAATTACACAACCCTGTACTGAGACAGTGAGTGACAGCATTTGTTTTCTTTTAGATTCCTACTTCCTGAAACCAAGGCTTTTTATGGAGAAACAGTATATTTCAGAAAGGTTGTACCGGAATAAATTCTTTCCAGAGCCAGATTTGCTGGTCTTAAAGTATTTTTCCTCTTCTTCAAGATAAAAGTGAGTATCAACCTTCAAATGAATACTTGCAGTAGATGTGTTTATAAAGTACTTCCTGTATACGGAAGTACTTCCTGAAATTGTAGATTACTGATTGTGTGTTGACCCGATTCACTAAAATAGCGTAGGTCTTGTCTACATTTAAATTACTTTGGTACTTTAAGAACATCTGCACTTCTGGAAATTCCTAATTCTGCTCTGTGGGGGAGTGGAGGGCTGGGGGTGTGGAGAGATCCAGGAAGGGCTAACTACAATAATAAACTTCAGTATTGTGAAGTCCAGAAAATGAACCAGTTTTTTTTAAATAAGATTTTTAATAACAAGGTCCTTACCTCACAGAGTTTGTTAGACCTGCTAATGAACATCTGGCCTTGTCAGTGAATCAAGATGTTTGATTAAAGCTTAAAAGGATTCTTGAGATTACTTAGTTTAAAAACTAACCTTGGGACTTTTGCCTGAGTCCAAGTGATCATAGATACTACCACTTTTTGGATGGCATCAATAACTTTGCTAAGAAGCATATAGATAAAAATTATTCTTCCTATATAGGAAGAACTGATGGGAATTTAGGGTGTGAACAAGCATTGTATAATGAAAAAGTGAAAAATTAAATTCCTTCCTGTGTCTACTTGGAAGAGTCCTTTCACTAAAAATTTTTACTGTTTGAAATGAGGGCAGTAGCTTACTCTAGAAAGTCACAGATAATATATATATGTACCAGAGCTTTTGTATTCATTCATCCAGTGAGGGGCATCTGGGTTGGTTCCATAATTTAGCTATTGTAAATTGAGCTGCTATGAACATAGATTTTGCTGTGTTGCTGTAATATGCTGATTCTAACTTCTCTGGGAAAATACCCAGAAGAGGGATAGCTGGGTCATGTGGTGGATCCAACCTTAATTTTTTTGCGGAGTCTTCACACTGCTTTCCAGAGCAGCTGTACCACTCTGCAGTTCCACCAACAGTGTGCTAGTGTTCCTATCACCCCACAAACCCTCAAGCATCTGCTATTGTTTATATTCTTCATCTTTGCCAGTCTGACTGGAATAAGGTGAAATCTTAATGTAGTTTTGATTTGCATTTTTCTGATTACTAGTGGTTTAGAACACTTTCTCATGTATTCATTGGCTTGCTCGGTGTATCTGTTGAAAAGTTTCTGTTTAGCTCTCTGGCCCATTTATTGATTGGATTGTTTGCGTTTGGGGGTATTAAGTTTTTTGAGTTCTTTGTAAATTTTGGATATTAGTCCCCTGTCAGAGGGATCACAGGCCATGGTTAGCTCCCATTGTGTAGATTGTCTCTTGACCTTTTTGACTAATTCCTTGGCTGAGCAAAAGTTTATTACTTTAATAGCATACCACTCATTACTTCTTGACTTTAATTCTTTCACTTTGGGAGTCTTATTGAGGAAGTCTTTGCCAACTCCCATATGTTGGAGTGTTGGTCATAATTTTTCTTCTAGCAGTGGTATGGTAACTGATTTAATTCTTAGCTCCTTGATCTGTTTTGATTTGATTTTTGTGCAAGGTGAGAGATCAGGATCTAATTTCAATTTTCTGCAAGTGGCTGTCCAGTTTATCCAGCACCATTTGTTGAATAGGCTGTCTCTCCTCCATGTTGTATTTTGACCCCTTTGTCAAAGGTCAGATATTTCAAAATTTGTGGGTTTGTCTCAGAGTCTTCTATTTTATTCCATTGGTCTTCGTTCCTATTTTGATACCAGTGCCATGCTCTTTTTAGTACTACAGCTCTATAGTATAATTTTAGATCTGGTATTGCAAAACCACCTGTTTCATCTTTCTTGCTTAGTAATATTTTGGCTATTCTAGGTTTCTTCTTGTTCCAAATGAATTTGAGAATTGCTTTTTCTTTATCTGTAAAGAATGACATTGACATATTGATGGGAATTGCATTGAGTCTGTACAGTGCTTTTGGCAGAATGGCCATTATAATTATATTAATTCTACATAACCAAGAGCATGGAACATCTTTCCATCTTCTCAGGTCTTCTTCAATTTCTGTTTTCAGTGTTCAATAATTCTCATTATAGAGGTCTTTTGCTTCCCTTGTTAGATTAATTCCTGAGTATTTTATTCTTTTAGAGGTTATTGTGAATGGGACTGATTTCCTGATTTCTTCTTCTGCCCTGTTATTATTAGCATATGGGAAAGCTATTGATTTATGACTGTTGTTCTTATAGCCTGCTACTTTGCCAAATCTGTTTATAAGCTCTAGCAGTTTTCTGGTGGAGTTTTTTAGATCTTCCAGATATAGGATCATGTCATGAGCAAAAAGCAATAGTTTGACTTAATATCTTCCTATTCTTATTCCTTTGATTTCTTCTCTTATCTGATTGCTCCAGCCACAGTCTTGAGGGCCATATTGAATAAAAGTGGTGAAAGTGGGCAGCCTTGTCTTATTCCGAAGTTTAGTGCAAAAGCTTTCAACCTTTCTCCATTTAGTATTATACTAGCTGAGGATTTGGCATATATGGCCTTCATAAAGTTAAGTTCCTTTAATCCCTATCGTCTCTAGAGTTTTGAGCATAAATGGGTGTTGGATTTTATCAAAGGCCTTTTCTGTGTCAATTGAGATGATCATATGGTTTTTGTCCTTAATTCTATTTAAGTGATGAATCACATTTATTGATTTGTGTCCATTGAACCAGCCTTGCATACCTGGAATGAAGCCTACTTGATCATTGATGAATTATCTTCTTGATGTGTTTTTGAATGTGGTTTGTGAGAACTTTATTAAGAATTTTTGTGCTGATGTTCATCAGGGATATTGGTCTGTGGTTTTCTCCTTTTGATGCATCTTTGATGGGTTTTGGTATCAGAGTTATGGTTGCTTCATAAAAAGTGTTTGGGATAGTTCCCTCTGTTTCATCTTCTTGTAATAGCTTATTAATAAGGTGAAGTGTTAGCTCTTCTTCAAAGAAGTGATAAAACTCAGTTGGGAATCCATCAGGTCCTGGGTTTTTCTTCTTTGGAATACTTTTTTTTTTTTTTTAGAAAGAGGAGACAGTGTGTGTGTGTGTGTGTGTGTGTGAGAGAGAGAGAGAGAGAGAGAGAAGCAATCTTTGTTTAGTTTTTCATGTGACTTTCATTCCTCAAACACTTCATTGTATACATGGTGCTGGGATTTGAACTCAAGTACTCACGCATGCCAGGCAAGCACTGTAACCCCTGAGCCACCGCTCCAGCCTATTTGGAATACTTTTAATTGCTGTATGGATTTCAGTGCCTGTTATTGGGATGTTTAGGATTTCAATTTCATCCTGTGTCAATTTGGGGATGTTGTGTGTGTCTAGAAATTTGTCCATGTCTCCAGATTATCTGATTTAAAGGAGTATAGTTCTTCAAAATATGTTCTGATAATCTGTTTGGTTTCAATAGGTACAGTGATGATCACCCCATTTTCTTTTTCTTTTTTTTTAATAATTTTATTTAGTTTTTCATGGACTTCTGTTGCTCAGACACTTCACTGTGTATGTGGTGCTGGGGTTTGAACCTGCATACTCATGCATGCAAGGCAAGTGGGTAACCACTGAGCCACCGCTCCAGCCCTGATCACCCCATTTTCATTGGTGATTTTGTTGATTTGCTTTTATTTTCTCCTTCTTTTAGTTAAATTAGCTAGGGATCTGTCAATTTTATTTATTTATTTTTTTGAAGAACCAGCTGTTTGTTTCATCAGTTCTTTGTATTGTTTTTGTTCTCATTTTCATTGACTTCAGCTTTGATCTTGATTATTTCCTGTCTTCTACTGGCTTTGGAATTAGATTGTTCTTATTTTTTAAGGGATTTGAGGTGGAGCATAGCTTATTTGTTTGGAATCTCTCCTGATTTTTTAGTGTAGACATTCAGTGCTACAAATTTTTCCCTTAAGAATCAAGGGCCGAATGTTGTCCCTCAATTGTGGAGGCTAGACCTAAACCTAGAATTGGGAGTAAGGTAGACAAACTCAAGTATTAGATCCATAGAACAAAATTGAAAAATGCTAATATTTATGAGATACAGTTGCAAGATACTCTCTAAGGTATTTGAATAAGCTATGCTGCATACATAAGTGCTTCATTCTATTGTCAAATATTTTGAAGAATAACAAGAGATGATAGGAAGGGAGGAGAAGGGGAATGTTGGAACTGAGAGAAAGCAAGGTACATTCCAAGCAGTTATAGATGTCACTGTATATAATATATATATGTATGTATATATATATATGTATGTGTATATATATATGTATGTATATATATATATATATGTATGTGTATATATATATATAATGTTCTTCATAGGTTTAAGAATTATGTCACTGTATTTGGGTTTTTTAGGAATAATATAGGACCCAGAAGAAAGGCAAGGGATCAGAGGGGACGGGAGGAGGGAGGTAGAAGAATGTGTGGGGAGAATGTTGAACAAATTGTTGAACAAATGCTGTCCCAGAGGTTTTTTATATGTTGTGTTTTCATTCTCATTCTCTTCCAAGAATTCCTTAATTTCTGTTCTCATGTCTTCTTGGTTCCATTCTTCCATTCTTCTTAATAGGGTGTTATTCAATCTCCATGTACATATGTGTTTTCTGTGATGATTTTTGCTGTTAATTATTAGGGTCATGGCATCATGGTCTGATAGGATTCATGAAATAATATCTACTATTTTATATTTGCTGAGATTTCCTTTGTGAACTAGAATATGATCTATTTTGGAGAAGGATTTAGGTGCTGCTGAGAAGAAGGTATAGTCAGCCAATTTGGGGTGGAATATTCTGTAGATGTCTGTTAAGTCTGTTTGATTTATGGTATTGTTTAGACTAGATATCTCTTTTATGTTTTTTTTTTGCGCTAATGATCTGTCTATTGGTGATAGAGGAGTATTAAAGTCTCCCAGTACTATCATGATGAGGTCCACATGTGGCTTTATGTCATGGAGTAGTTTTTCCATAGAGTTGGGGGCATTTGTGTTTGAAGAGTATGTATTTACTATAGTTATATCTTCCTGATGTATTGTTCCCTTTACTGGGATGTAGTGGCCTTCTTTAGCTCTTCTGATTAGCTTATTTGTGAAATCCACTAATGTAAGAATTGCAACTCCAACTTGCTTTCTTGGGCCATATGCCTGGTAGATTTTTTCCCATCCTTTCACCCTCAATCGGGGGTGTCATTGGCTGTAAAGTGGGTTTCCTATCAGCAATTGTTTTGTTTTTTGATCCAATCTGCTAGACTGTATCATTTTTTTAAGAGAGAAGGAGAGAGAGAGAGAGAGAGTGAGAGAGAGAGAATACATTTTTATTGAGTTTTTCACATGGCTTTCATTGCTCTGACACTTAGTTGTGTGTGGGTGATTGGGTTTGAACCCTTGTACTTGTGCATGCCAGGCAAGTGCTGTAACCACTGAGCCACTGCTCCAGCCCTAGTCTGTGTCTTTGGATTGGTGCATTGAGACCATTCACATTCAGTGTAGGATAGTTATGTGGTTGTGGTTCACAGTCATCTGCTGTCTTGGTTGTCTATTGATAGTGTGTACCTTTATTGAATTTCCTGTTTGTGGGTTTTGAGGATTATTTGATTGTTCTTCTGCCTGGAGTTTATCTTTGAAGATTCTTTGTAATGCTGGTTTTCTGTTCATGAATAGCATCTCTATTCCTAATGTTTGTTTCTATCTCCCTCTCCACTTAAAAAAAAGAGAATCAATTTTATTTATTTTTCATCTGATTTTGTTTTTCCAACACTTAGTTGTGTATGTGGTGCTAGGGTTCGAACCCAGGTCATCATGTATGTCAGGCAAGCACTCTGCAACTGCTCCAGTCCCTCTTTCTCAGTCTTTGTTTTTGTTTTTCACTTAATGTCTTTAATATTCCTGCATATCCAGTTTGGATTGGTTGATTTCTCATCGCTAAGAACATTTTTAATTCCTTACATGTATTTGCTGTCACTGTCCAAGCTATAGCTTTGTCTCCATGATCTTTTTTCTCCTTCCCTCAAACATGAACAGTAGAGAACATTGTAACTGTACCACAGAATCTGGGTGCCTCCAAGACCAGGTGGTATGCCAGAAATTATGTGTCTATAAGATGTGTACAATTTTTCATGGAGGTGCACATCAGCAAAATTGGGAAACACTCCAGAAACAAACAAATGCCAAGTCAAACCCTTAATGTCTGCTGAACAAATAATTGACTTCTCTCCTCCCATCTCCTTCCCAAGTCTTTCAGCCACCATGCTGAAGAGGAGTAAAATGCTTAAAATTATTCTAAAAATAACTTCCTCCCATTTCAAAGATCTTCTGAACCTAAGATGAATCCTTTAAAGTTCTTCCCCCTATAAGGCACCAAAATCTTACAGAATCCCTACCTGCATGAGAAGGAAGCCAATAATTATGCTTTTAAAAATATTTTTAACTTGTTTTTTAAAAACCACATGTAAATCAAATGACAGATACTGTAGAATCTCATATACAATAATAGAGTGGTGAGCAAGGCTAATCAGCTAAGCTGTAGCAATACTTCCCCCACACCGCGAACCCCACCCCAGGAAGTGCCTCAGGATCTAGGTTCGGGTTTCAAATCTGGAACTTTCCTTAAGAATAAATGTGTGCATTTCAAGATATTGCTGAATGCCATGACTCATCCCATTCTGAAGAATTCCACTGATCCCTTTTGCCTGAACATACACGTCCTGCCTTTACTATCCTTTAATTTTTTTTTTTTTTTTTTGTAGAGTGATGATTTGAGGGCATGAGTTGTTCTTTATAAACAACTTGCTTTCTGGAAATTTTAAGTACCTAGAGGTATCTTACAGGAACGTGCATTCAAAGTTCTGGTACAAATACAGTCCACATGTCTGTTATTGCAGTTGGCACCTCTCTGTATGGGGAGTCTTTGTTTCTTGATGTTAGCAGTGACATCTTGCATATTGTTATTTGCCTTATTTATAGGGCTCTGTGGGATAAACAGATTTAAAAGTAAGTATATTACCTGGTGCTATATTCTGTGTCTAAAAAACTAGAGATGATTATGGTTTAAATAGCAGATAGATATGAATAAAATTTTCCTAAAGTATGACACACATGCTACTGAGTTCAGGTGACATTTTTACCTTTAAAAATTTGAATTACATACTTAGTTTGATGTGAGCTAAAATTATAATTCATTACCTCATAAAAACTTTAATTTTATAGATATCATTATTTAGGAAGGCACTACGTGAAAAGAAATTGAGCCAATTTGCTACTGATTTTAAGAAACAAATAATTCTACAGGTAATATGTAGCTATAGCAAAAACTATGAAGGCGGCACTCAAAGGCTGAAGTTGTGGCTATGCTGCACTAATGTGTTTGGGATGTGGATGTTTTCTCAGCCAGGGCAGTGACTCTGAATTTCACTGGTCTTGGGTAATAAAGACCAACTGTTGAATTTCCTAGTTACAAATCTAGAAAATATTTGATGGGTAAAGAAGTTCTTCACCTAACTTTGATCATATCTGCAATGTTCCCCATTACCTTGAAAACTGTCATAAATTTGGAGGATGCAGAAGATGGCCAATATTTTTTGAAATAGAATCACAGAAAGGGTGAATTGTCCCAGAGGGAGCTCCCTTCTGTTAGTTTCATTAAAACACACAAAGACCTCTGATTGAGGGATGGGGACCTCAAACATCATCTAATTCTAGCAGCATGGATGTATCTTATGCCAAAGGACATGTAGGAAGTGGTTACATCCAATTATTCCACTTATGGGAATCCATCCTTGGGTGGAAATAATTCTAAGTAGGGAAAATTTCACACAAATGTTCGTCACAAAGGCATTTATAATAATTAAGAAGTTCAAGCATTCTAATAAAGGGAAAAGGGTAAACCCATTATAGATTACATATGAAACATGCTGGAATGGATAGTAGTTCCAGCACAGAAAAACAGATTATTAACTAGTATAATTAAAACTTTTTAATACATGCACAACATTTATAGGTATAAATTCACAAATTTATTATTTTATTTGTTATAGTGGAAGATAATTGTTTCTCTTCTCTATTTCTCTTAATATAATACAATCAAAAATCTTCCTTTGGGTTTACATATTTTTATTTAATATTAATATGTTACTTTTTTGAGAAAGTCGATAGAATGCATTAGGTAAAACTATGGTGCTAATAACAGTAAAACTATTCAGACTTTGGAAGATAAATCTTTACTTTTTCTTTATTTGGCATGCAACTCTGAGCTATGTGGAAGTTGGGGGAAGCTCCGACTCAGTGCTATGAAGACAGGTACAGCTGTCCGAGCATGGAAGGAAATGCGACCCGAACACTAACCAGTGCACATTGACTCTTCTTTTCTTGAAATACTTGGGAACAGAAGTGTTTTGAGTTTTGGATTTGGGAATTTTTGTATATACAGAATAAAATATTCTGGAGAAGAGGCCCAGGTCTAAAGAAGAAATTAATTTATGTTTCATGTACACCTTCTACAGATAACCTAAAGGCAATTTTCTACAACATTTCTGGCACACCTGGATTTTGACTGTGAGCTTTTGAGGTCACCCATAGAATTCTGGCATTATGTCAACACTCAGAACATTGGCGATTTTGGAGCATTTTGTATTTCAGATTTTCAAGAGCTAGAATGCTCAACCCATACTGATTTTGGTTTCGTTGTTTTCTGTCGTAGTTTTACTGCATGATTTTATTGTGGTCTATTTATTCGTTTTGTTTTAAAACAAGATAAAAAGGAGGAAAGCAGGAATAAAATCTACCTGATGTGTGTGCTAAGAACCTTCTAATCAGTTTATTGTCCTTATGGATTAACACATCCTGGATTCTCTAATTTATAACTGCACGTGTTGTACCTGTGTTTGATTTTGTCACACCTGTGCACATATCCTCTTGCACCTCACAGTGCCCAGGAAGCGCAGTTTAGATTCTTTTTTAGAGATACAAATGAGAGGGAAACATTATCAGACCATCAATAACCAAGTATATATACATAGTTATCCAGGGGTAATGCCCAAACATGGATGACCACCTTGAGTTTCACCTGTTGCAGTTACCCCCAGGAAAACTCTTGCATAAAATGGGTATCTCATGGAGGAATAACCTCTGCTTCTGAGATGGTTTGCCTATATTCCCACTCTCCAGTATCCTAGGAGATCTTCAAATACCCTTCCCACACCCCTTCCCCTCCCTATGCCTCCCAGTATCCTAAGGTGCCATTCCCCTATTATGCTGAGAATCATACAAATTGAGGATATCGTTAGTTTAGCCGTTTAACCTACTGCTTCCCCATATATTCTAGCTTCCACATATGAGAGAAACCATTCAGCCCTTGAGTCTCTGAGATT
>PVKS010016172.1:0-44408 GCA_004027875.1 Aplodontia rufa
CGATGTTATTCCTACACTAGATACCCAATTAACACATGAGTTCTTCTGGGGGAAACTGCAACAGATGAAACCCATAGTAGCTTATCTATGTGTTAGCATTACCCCTGGTTATCAAAGTTTATACACATTGATTGCTACAGTTTTGACAATGTTTCCCCCTCATCTGTATCCTGTATCGCAATATACTTCTAATAAATGTAGAAAAAGAAAAATAATAAAATAATTGAATCATAATTTAAAAAAAAAACAAAGGCTGCAATATCATTGTTTCTAATTGCTGAGTAGAACTCCATGGTATATATGTACCACAGTTTTTGGATCCATTCATCCAGTGAAAGAATCAATGTTTATTTAGTTTTTTCATTGGGTTTTTGTTGCTCCGACACTTTGTTGTGTACATGGTGCTGGGATTGAAACCTGTGTCCTCGTGCATGCCAGGCTAGAGCCATAACTGCTGAGCCACTGCTCTAGCCCATACATAGATGATTTTGTAAAGAGAAAGAAGTACAATGTAAAGCAGGGTTGGGAATCTGTGATTAGTCGTGAATCCAAAGCAACACTTACAGAGAAAGCTCCCTGCCTCTTTGTGCCTTTAAGTAACTTTCAAAATCCACTTCCTGGAAGAGCCTGCCATTTTCTCTCTCCATCTCCTGTGGCTTCCCTCCCTCATACACTCTGCAGTGTGCTGTCCTCTCCAAGTCAATGTGCTCACCCAGTCGTTTCAAGTACACACAAACCACCTGAACAAAAACTCTGGGGACCAGTCTCATCCCATTCAGCCAGCTAGATTCCCACGTCCAACTGGTTTTAGTCATTACGGGTCCTCATTTATGAGCTTTCCTTCTACCATCCCAGACTTCAGGCCAGGGTTATTTTTACCACCCTTGAGTCATATTAGATACTCATGTATCATACCATTTATGAATCATTTTATAAAGCAGTCCTGGGAGAGAGGTACATTTGTTATCATCATTATTTTACAGATGAGAAAATTGAAGTTCAGCTGATAAGCAACTTGCTTATGGTCCTTGTGTTACTAAAATACAATTAGGATCAGAATCTAAAATTTTAATTCTTAGTCTCCATGTTATTTCCCAAAGATTCCTGGCAGCTTCTCTGTACCCTTTCTCCATTCAAAGTCAAAACTACTCTTTTCCTCACTACTCAGGTTTCTTGATTGCAGTGAGCTTTGTACCTGAGTTACCTTGGAGTAAATTCTCCATCTGCTGGCCATTCTCCAGGATGAGCCTCCTGGCTTCCTTCTGCACACTCCCCTAGTCTCTCTAAAAAACACTGACTCCCTTTATTTCTTAGAGTCAATACATGTGGGTGAGAACTAGAGGCTGTTCTGAATGCTCTTGTATCCTCAGGGCATATATTGGGTGGGAGGAGAAGGAGGAGGGGGAGGGGGAGAAGCCGTAGGGAAATAAAGGCATGGCTAAACCCTGGTTACATCTTGATTGTCCAATCCATTCCAATCCATGCAAGATTTGAGACAGAAGCTTTTCTAGAAGGCTACTACATCAGAGATTTTTGACATATATCATGAAAATTTCATATAGAAATGAAAAGAAAGTGAAGAGAGCTGAAGAAAATGGAATCAGAGAAATAATGGAGCTCTCTTTTAAATGCCATGTGATTGAAAGACAAGAGTTTATAATCCAAATAAGGGAAGTAGCCCAAAGCGGCCTATGAAAACCCTGAAGGGAAGAAAAAAATTTAACTCAGCCACTGAGCTAATGTAAAAAAACAAAAAAGCAAGACTTGAACTGTAGGAGCTTCGGGGTTCCTGTCCTCAACCAGACTTACCTGTGTTTACTATGTTAACCCAGGATTGCTGTTAACTCATTCATCCCAGGCAGATGACAGCAGGTAAAGATAATCAAAGACTTATTTCACACTTTCCTTGAGACATTGGAAAGAATGATTTATGCCTTCACCAAGCAGATGAGCTTCCTTCCTTCCATCTGTGAAGCTGGTCTGACAATGTTACCGTGAAGGCTTGGAGCACTTCTTTATAACCCCTCTAAGCAAAGGAGGGACAGAATAGATGTGATCAGCAATGTGTCCTTTCAGCCTCTTGGCTTGAGCATCACAAAAAGCAAAAGAAAAAAGGTAATAAAAAGAGGGTATTCAGGGGCTGGAGCGGTGGCTCAGCAGTATCATGCTTGCCTGGCATGTGCAAAGATCTGGGTTCAAACTCCAGCACCACATACACAACTAAGTGTTGGAGAAACAAAAGCCAGATGAAAAACTAAATAAAGTTGATTCTCTTCCACTCTCCTGCTTTTTCTCTTAAAAAAAAAAAAAAGAAAGAAAGATATTCAAATCAGTCATGGTGGCATACACCTGAAATCCCAGTTACTTGGGAGACCAAGGCAGGAGGATTGCCAAGACCAAGGCCAGCCTTGGCAACTTAGCAAGACCCTGTCTCAAAATTAAAAAGTAAAAATAAAAATGGTTGGTGATGTGGTTCAGTAGTACAGTGCTCCTGGGTTCAATCCCCAGGATGGCCCTCCCCCACCCCTAAAGGGAGTATTGAAAAGAGATTTAGGAGTCCAATAACCCCATGCCTTAGGCATGCAGCATATTTTGTGTGTTATTTTTCCTTTAAAAAAAAATAGAAGTTGTAGGGCTGGGAATGTGGCTCAGTGGTACAGTACTTGTCTAGCACCCACAAGGCCCTGGGTTGGATCCCCAGCACCATAAAAATAAATGAATAAAAGGAGATTCAACCTGTATACTTTAGGGAAAACTTTATTCTTGCCCCAGGGATAAAGTTTAGCAATTGAACCACCAAGTAGGATCATTTTAACACTTAGATTTTCATAAATTGATTCCATTTTTCAAGAAACAGTTTTAAGGTATATTTGACATAAACTACGACATCACATTTTTTTTTCAAGAGAGGGAGAGTGAGAGAGAGAGAAAAAGAATCAATTTTATTTAGTTTTTCATCTGGTTTACGCTGTGGGACATTTAGTTGTATATATGGTGCTGGGGTTCAAACCTGAGTCCTCACACATGCCAGGCAAGCGTAGTACCCCTGAGCTACCACTCCAGCCTCCACATCACATATTTTTAAAAGATTCATATGGATAGGGTATCTCCCAGAGAAAATGTTATTAGAAGATAATCCTAAAATGGTTTTTGTAAACTTTATTTTTCAATTTATATAGTTACCTACAAGAGAATAGAAAATAGGTTCTTTGTTGTTTTATTTTATGCTACTGCTTGTTCATTCTGTTTAACTGCTAATCTCCTGTTTTGTAGTCTCAATTTTCCTGTCTTCCATGTATCACCTTCAGATAATTTTATTCCTATTATTACAATCGCACTTGAATTTCTGGTTCTGTCCACCTCCTTCCCCCAGTCTCATTTGCTGCCTTCTTCCCTGAAGGTGGCTAGATTTGAATGGAGGACCTCATTGGGCAGATAGTCCTTAGCTCTTTAACCTCGCTATAGATAAGATGACTTTTTAAAAAACAAAACTGTTCACTTTTATTTTTTTTTTTTAAAGAGAGAGGGACAGGGGCTGCAATGGTGGTTCAGCCGTTGTGGTGCTTGCCTGGCATGCACGAGAACGAGAGTTCAAACCCCAGCACCACGAACACACCAAAGTGTTGGAGCAATGAAGACCATGTGAAAAACAAAATAAATAAAATTGATTCTTTCTCTCTCTCACTCTCTTCGTACAAATAAAAAGAGAGAAAGAGAGAGAGAGACAGTGAGAGAAAGAATCAATTTTATTTAGCTTTTCATGTGGCTTTCGTTGCTCCAACACTTCATTGTGTATGTGGTGCTGGGTTTCAAATCTGTGCCCTCGTGCATGCCATGCAAGCACCACTTGCATGGCAAGCACCACTCCAGCCCCGACTTGTTCATTTTAATAACAAGATACTTTATCACCCTAGGAAGGGGAAAAGACACTTGTAGAGATGCAGATTATTTTCCCTGCTTCAAAACGTGAAATCAGTTCATGGCAAGGTACATGCTCTTTCAGATCTGTGACTGCAACATGATTCTGTTTATTTATTTTTGTCATGTTCCTTCTCTACTAGTGATGAGGCAGAAAGCTATACATCTCCCTCTTGTGGTTCTTGTTAGAGTCTGCCTTTCATATCTCCAATTTCTTCCAGTTCCTATGAGTCCCATTAAAATGCTAGTGAAATAATCCTCCACCTGCCCAGACCTTCATTGGTTCTCTACCAACTGCAGAAGAAAATCCAAATTCTTGGCTTGAGCCACCTGAAATTCCTATACAACCTCTGCTTTTTGAAATCCTATATATTCTTCAGGGAGCAAATTCCTTTCCCAATCACCCCTCTGGGAATAGTCTCTACATTTTGTGCTCCTACACAGCAATCTGCTAGTAATTAATTATAGGTATCTGCGCATTTTATCTCTCAGACTGCTTTGTGATAATCTGGAGAGTAAGAAAGGACAATGTCTTTCTCATCTTCCATCCACTCGTCTACACGGTTCCTTGCATTCATCAAATACATTGCATAAATATCTACAAAATTAAATAAAATAGATATAATGAGCAGTTAAATTAAAAGCTGTTATTAGACTTTAAAAACTGAGAAAAGAATTTTTTGGGTACCAATGACTGAACACAGGAGTGCTTTACCACTTTGCTACATCCACAGCCCTTTTTTATTCTTTATTTTGAAACAGAGTCTCTCTAAATTGCTGAAGGTCTCACTAATTTGCTGGACGTGGCCTTGAATTTGGCAATCTAATCCTCCTGTCTCAGCCTACAGAGGTGCTGGCATTATAGGAATGCACCACCACACCCAGATAAAACAGAGAAAGAATTTAAAGATGGATCAAGAGAGGGAATTGTATACACTGACCCTGTCCAAAAAGAATATGATGAGAGCCACATGTGTAGTTTTGAATTTTCTAGGAGCCACTATTTTTTTTTTGTACCAGGGATTGAATCCACAGGAACTTAACCAGAGAGCCACATCTCAGCCTTTTTATTTTTTATTTTGAGATAGGGTGTTGCTAAGCTGCTTAGAGCCTTGCTAACTTGCTGAGGCTGACTTTGAACTTACAATCCTTCTGCCTCAGTCTCCCAAGCTGCTAGGATTACAAGCTTGCACCACCTTGCCTGGCTAGGAGTCTTTTTCTTTTCTTTTTTTTAAAGAGAGAGGGACAGTGAGAGAGAAAGAGGGAAAATCAATTTTTTTATTAGTTTTTCATGTGACTTCCATTGCTCCAGCACTTCATTGTGTACATGGTGTTGGGGTTTGAACTCACATCCTCACCCGTGCCAGGCAGGTGCCGTAACTGCTGAGCCACTGCTCCAGCCCAGGAGCCACATTTTTAAAACGTGAAAAAAAAATTTAAAGAGACAGAGGGACAGTTAGAGAGAGAAAGAATCAATTTTATTTAATTTTTCATCTGGTTTTTATGGCTCTGACACTTAGTTGTGTATGTGGTGCTGGGGTTTGAACCTGGGTCCTTGTGTATGCCGGACAAGCACTCTAACCACCGAGCCACAATTCCAGCCCCTTAAAAGGTGAAATTAATTTTCATAACAGGTTTTTAACTCAATACAAATTTATGTTAACATCTAATCATGTAAAAAATCACTGAGATAGTTTACATTAATTTTTCATGCTAAGTTTGTCAAATTTGGTATACACAGAGCATATCTCAGTTCAAACTGGCCACATTTAAAGTGTTTTATTTATGACCCCTGTGGCTAGCGGTTACTGTGTTAGAAAGAAGCAAAGCCAAGAATAGGAACAAGGGTCCTAGTCCTGAATTACTGAATACTCTCGTCACCATGGACAAGATCTCTAACAATTTCCTTCACTTCCTCATCTGAAAAGAGGAACGTAACTTTTCTTACCAATCTTATTAGGGTTCTAATTGCACCGAATCAGAAATTGAAATGAGGATACTTGGAAAGGTTGAAAATGTCACACAAAAGGGGAGGCATTATAATTATTCCAAGAATAAACTCTGTTGGCACTAGTTTGTGCAGTGCTGATTTTCAGCTACCATTACAGATCCTTACAGAGGCTGAGATACTAAAGGTTATAATTTCAATGCTCCAGTGGAGACATATTTCCCATATTAGAAAACCCAATTAAACAGGCTTGCTTTTAAACAGTTATTAGTCTCTTTAAAGAATTGAGATCCCAAAGTCTCACATGCTCCCCAATCTTCTCTGATTTGACAGCAATATTACAAGGTTAAGGGAAGATGCTTATGTTCCCATTAAATGTTTCCATTGGAGCAGCAGAGTGTGATGAAGACTGGTTGATCAGAAGCACAGAGACAGACTTTAGAGATTCATATTCAGGTTAATTATATCACTGTGAATAATAAGATGCTTTTAATACAGAGGGAAAGGAAGTCAGAGCACAATCATAAACATTTTGAGATCCAAAGGAGGATCAGGAAATGATACTGGCCTTCTATTTAAGCAGTACCTGCTCACCACTGAGGTGCTTCTGTGATACAAAAAGAGAAACACATATTAGACATTTATGTCCTAGAGAGGACTCCAGGATGGTCATTTATTATTAATATTTTAGAAGTTCTTTTTAGGAGATTCTCTGCAGAGTTCTAAATGCCTTTTTCCAAACACTTCAGCTATTTATTCGTCCACCTTGATTTGATCTCTGATCACTCTCTCTGCTCTAAGAAATGGTACAAAACAGCATTTAAAGTATTTTCATTTGTTTTACATACAGAGTAAGTCGAGGCAGAGAAAAGCAGTTCTTCCTTGTGCATTGTGATTTTAAGCTCAGAAGGCGCCTGTTACAAGTTGGCCCATTCCAAAACCTACTTTCCCTTTCCGCCACGTCTGCCAGTCCTGGGGCATTTGCCCTTTCTCAGAAGTTGGCGGACTTTCTACGCCTAGCCCACCAGTGTTGCCCGGGAGACCGTGGTGCGCCCAGCCTTAACAACAGTTGCTAGGGGGCGGAGACTTGGAATCTGTTCCCGAAGCTAGATCTCCCAGGGTGGAATACCTGGGGCGCATGCGGCAACTTTCTCTCTGCTATCGCGAGATTTCGTTTTCCGGAAGCGCTGGAGGACGCCCTTTATAATCGCGTGGCGATGTGCGGCGACTGTGTGGAGAAAGAATATCCTAACAGGGTGAGCAAGGGGTTGCGGAGCCCGTAGTCGCTCCTGAGGCTGCTCATACCCGCCAGCCTTCCCAGACAGGCCAGGCGCAGGGCGGTCTTGGCCGCGCTGCGCTTTCCAGGGGCCGGGTGGCTGTGTTTAAGCACCGTTCACCAAGGCCGCCTGTTGCGGTCGGTTTCCATCGCCCCCCGCCCTGGTGACTGACAGCAGCCGACTTTCCTGTTCTCTTAAGCTCTTGGGGACGGCATAGGGTGCCAAGGCACCATCACCACCCAGGCAGCAGCCTCCCGCCCCGGGCTTGTCCTCGGGCTCCTTTTGATAAAGTTCCATTTTCTTACCGAATTCTAGTGCTCAGTTTTGCAGATGATGAAACTAATGCCCACAGAGGAGAAATAATTTGTCCCAAGTTCACATTCTGGGTAATATATGAGTCAAGACTAGGACTCAGGTTTCCTAGTGTTAAATTCGTTCGTTCGTTCGTTCATGTGTATTCGGGATTGAAACCTGGGGCGCTCCACCACTTCATCCCGAGCCCATATCCAGAGTTGCAGAGACTGGTCTCGAACTTGTGATCCTCCTCCCTCAGCCTCCCGAGTGACTGATTTTCTCAGCTTGTTACTTTGTTTTAAATATCGCTTTCCTTCAGGCCCAGGGGGTTTCAGACCTTGTATGTTTTCATTAATTCGGGGCATACATATTGAACATTCATATGTGTATAGCTAGATTATTTTGCTGGGTCATAAAAGGATAACTAACTAGACAGCTGCTGTACTACTTATGCATTTACAATATGGAGGAGTATGTGGTTAACAGAAATGAAGAGACAATCCATAAATACAATTTAATTTTAGAGAGAAGGAAGAGTAATGGCACTTCTATCCTCACTCCCACACCCACCCCAAAAAATGGACCACAGTTAGGACTTGAAGGTTAGTTGTCATAAGGGTAGAAAAGAAACAGTCACAGGTGGTGGTGTACCCCTGAAATCCCAGCTGCTTGGAAGGTTGAGGCAGGAGGATCCCAAGTTTAAAACTAGCCTCAGCAACTTAGTCCCTGTCTCTAAATGAAAAATAAAAAGGGCTGGGGAAGTGGTTCAGTGGTTAAGCACCTGTTGGTTCAATCCCTGGTACAAAAAAAGAGAAGGTTAACAAGGAACTAGAGACTGGAGGAAAATAGCAAGAACAAGGATTCCTGCATGAGTTGGGAGATAGAAAATCTCGATAGTTGTTTTCTTAATATTTTCTGAGTATTATTTAGTCTTTTGAGAAGGTTGTATAACATGAAGTCTCATATGGTACAACCACTTTGGAAGAAAATGGTTTAGCATTATCCAGTAAGGTGCACACTGAAATGACTCAGCTGTTCTTATTCTAGAGAAATGCTTGTGTATCTGCTCTTGGACATCTGAATAAGAATGTTCAGAAGGGCGTTATCTATAGTAGTAGATTGGGACAGTAACGGATATATTTGTAGAATGGAACATAAAAGAATGAGTAATGAAAATGAATGATACAGAGTAGTGGTTCTCAACCAAGAATGATTTTGTCTCCCATGCAACATTAACAATGTATGTATGTATAAATTTTTTGGTTGTCACAGGAAGGGACCACTCCTGACATCCAGTGAGTAGAGACCAGTAATGCTGCTAAACATCCTATAATGAACAGGACAGCCACCACAGCAAAAGATTGTATGCAGTTGAGGAACCCTGAATTAGATCAGGAAAAATATACCAAAATTACACACAACAATTTGAATTAAATATTAATAAATAAAATATTGATAAAAGAACACAAAGTATATTTCAAGAACAGGCAAACTAAAATGTATTATTTAAGAATGTTCCTGGGTGGTAAAACCATAAAGGAAAGCAAGTGATTACCATAAGCTCTTGATATTGGTTATTGCTAAAGGTTTAAGGTATGATTAAGAATGGTCACGTGAGGGGAAGTCTTTGGGGATGCAAAGCAATATTTTATTTGTTGACTTGGGTGGTGATTCTACAGATATTCACTTTATAATTATTCATTACTCTGTACATTTATGTTTCATATTTTTCCATATTGTGTTCTATTTTATTTTAAATTTTTTAAAGAGAGAGAAAGAACCAGTTTTATTTATTTTTTTCTTCTGGCCTTTGTTTATCCAACACCTCGTTGTATATGTGGTGCTAGTAAGTTTGAAAGATTTTTATGAGTCTAATAACATTACACATTACACATTGGGGGGAAAGTTTTCAGTGGAGAGCATAAAAGAGATTAGGTAGAATTCTTAAGAGTGGAATCAATGGGATTGGGGATTTAGCTCAGTGGCAGAGCACTTGCCTAGCACACTCAAGGCCCCAAGTTTGGTGCTCAGCCCTGGGGGCGGGCAGGAAAGAGTGGAACCAATTGAAAGACTTAAAAGTCATTTTGAGACGTGACTACGGGCAGTCATCACAATAATATTGAATAGGGAAATGATTCCAAAATCTCTTACTATGAAAATGAATCTTGTGTTGGGATGATGGGGTGAGGGGAAGCAGGAGAGGAGAGCCCCATGGAACATGACAACAGTATGGGCGTGAGAAAATGAAGAACTGAATTCAAAGAAAGAATTAGTAGGACTCAGCCAATAGGAGAGAATGGAAGAGCTACAGATGAACTCAGGGTTTTCAGTCTAGGATACTAGGAAGCCAGAATTATTACAGCAATTGTAGGCATTTGGGAAGAAGAACCAAGATTGGGGGGAGGGGCAAATGGTCAAATTGTTTTTACCATGCTTCATTTGAGGTTGAGGATGTAACATCTAAGGAGTCAAAAATTTAACATTGGCATTTGGGTATGAGATTCAGAAAGATGAGTCAGCCAGATAAAGGTGTCAAAATAGAAAGGATTTGTTCTCTGAGGAAAAGAATGTAGAGCCAAAGACTGAGCTACAAAGAATAAATTAATCTAGGAAATGGAAATTTTAAAGTCTAAAGAAGAAGAGTTAAAGGTTTGAGTTGACTGGAAAACCAAGAAAGTGATTTTATGAAGCACTTTTCTCTGCTTTTATTTTTTTCTGAAATACTTAAAGGACTGTCATGAAGAATTAAACTTTTCTTTGGAATCTCAGAAGGCAGATTTAGAAATAAGTAGTGGTGGATGTTATTGGGTTGTAGAATTTGAATCAGAATAAGGAACTTCGTAACAGATGTTCAAGAAGGGATGAATAGCACTTAAAGCAATTGAGTTCTCTTTCTGTTCATAGGGACTATCTGACCATTTGGAATTCAAGGACCCTTTCAACTCTGGGATTTTTTTGAAGTTCTGATGCTTATCTAAGGGCAATAAGAGTAGAAGCCACTTTGTTCAAGCTTAGCAAAGGAAAGGGTATAAAATGTTGCTGGCAAATAGGCCACTAATTTAAAAAAAATTGACAGAGAACATAGATTAACTTCTCTAGAAGCTCTAAGTGCATAGGAAGTAAGTAATATTTAATTGTTTACCTCTGGTTACATAAAGTTATCTGGAGTTGTATGTTAGATGTTTTTCACAGACTAGAAATACATAGTACTGCATTCCTAATGGGCCTCTGACCTACTTGCTTGTAACATTACACCAAGAACTTGAACTCAAGCATGAATCTAGTTGGAAATGAATCATATTTATTTTCTGAACCCAAACGGTTTTTTTATTCAACTACAAACCAAAAAAAAGGTTTTCTTTCAGAAAAATATTTAACAAACCACTTGAAACTATAACTGTATTATATTTTTCATCATAATTGAACAGGTCAAAATTGTAATAAAATATTTTTCAAATCAAACTGGAAACAAACACATGTATTTCATAGTATTTGAAGTTTCATCTTTAAACTTTGTTAGTAATACAACAGCAATTCAGAAATAATTTTTTTTTTTAAAGAGAGGGGCAGTGAGAGAGAGAGAAATAGAGAATCAATTTTTGTTTGGGTTTTCATGTGGCTTTTGTTGCTCTGACACTTTGTTGTGTACATGGTGTGTCCTTGCGCATGCTGGACAAGCGCCATAACCACGGAGCCACTGCTCTAGCTCCAGAAATCATTAATTTAGATTAATCAGAGGGAAAAATCATTGTGCATTAGTGGTCTAACTCCAGAAATCATTAATTTAGATTAATCAGAGGGAAAACTCATTGTGCATTAGTGATATGTTTAAATTTAAAATATGTGTTTTATACATCTCATTTAAAACTAACCTGTCAAAGCTCATGTACTCAGATTGACACAGTAGATAGAATTAAACCAAATTTAATTAAACATTGAATCAAGTATGTAATTACTAAAGCAGTTGTGTGTGAGTGGGTGTTTTAATGGTGTTTGGTCACCACATAACAGATGCATAGATCTTTTTGTTTTTCCTGTTTTTCCTTAGAGTTTGCTTTCCACCTACTTACAAGGGTTTAGGCCAAACTGTGTAAAGCATCTGTGTTTATGGGTAAAGTCTAGTTCAGAGTTCTATTATTTGAAATTGGTTTTTAAATCTTCATTTCTTTCAGGACTCTTTTGCTTTCCTTAATTTCCTGAAGTCTTTGGCAGTTACTTTTTATATATTCAGGGTAGTCTCATTGAAATTCCAGAAGACTCTTTTGTAAAAGTTTATAAAATTATTCTAAAATTATTATGGAAATGAAAAGAACCTATAACAGCTAGGTAATAGTACATAAACTACCTGGCTTAAAGTCTTAATACAGGGTCTAGAGCGGTGGCTCAGCGGTTACAGCACTTGCCGGGCATGTGTGAGTACTTGAGTTCAAACCCCAGCACCACATGCACCATGAAGGCTCGGAGCAACAAAACCCACATGAAAAACTAAATAAAAATTGTTTTTCTCTTTCTCTCTCTCTCTCTCACTGTCCCTCTCTCTTTAAAAAAAAAAAAGTCAACATAAAGCTACAACCAAGTAAATGTGACATTAGTGCAAAGGTAGCTACATAAATCAAAGGAACAGAACAGTCAAGTAGGCCCCTGTATATCATCATTTGACTGCTGCACAAAGGCACCATTGTAATTCATTAGAGAAAGGATAGTCTTTCAACAAATATTGCTAGAACAACTGGGTATTCATACCAAATTATTTCAAAATAGGTCATAAACTTACAAGCTAAAATTATAAAACTTCTAGAGGAAAACAGGAGGAAATCTGTTCAACCTTGAGAGTAAACAAAAATATTTTAGGAAACAAGCACAAATTGTAAGAGAAAAAATGATAAATTAGACTTAAAAAATTCAACATTAGGGCTGGAGCAGTGGCTTGGTGGTTACAGTGCTTGCCTGGCCTGCTCGAGGACACAGTTTTGAACCCTAGCACCATGTATACAACCAAGTATCGGAGCAACAAATGCCACATTAAAAAAAAAACTAATAAAATATTGATTCATTTCTCTCTCTCTTATTGTCCCTATTTAAAAAAATTTTTTTTTCAATGCTGTTCTTCAAAGAACACCATTAAAGAAAGAAAGCACCGCCCGGTGCTGTGATGCATGCCTGTAATCGCTGCAACGCAGGAGGCTGAGGCAGGAGAATTACAAGTTCAAAGCCAGCCTCAGCAACTTAGTGAGACTGAGACCCTAAGCAGCGTAGTGAGACCTTCTCAAAATTAAAATTCGGGGGTTAGGGGCCTGGGGATGTGGCTCAGTGGTTAAGTGCCCTTGGGTTCCATTCCCCAGTACCAAACAAGAAAAAAGAAAGCATGGCTCCAGATGGTGAATTGCAAGTTCAAACCCAACCTTGGCAATTTAGTGAGGCCCTGAGCAATGTAGCGAGATCCTATCTGAAAATAAAATGGCCTGGGGATGTGGCTCAGTGGTTTAAAAAAAGAGAAAAGAATGCAAGCCAACTAGGTAGGGCTGGGGGTTGGCTCAGTAATAGAGTGCTTGCCCAGCTCTACAAAAACGAAAGCACACTAATGGCAAGGAGTGAATATGATGTAATGTAAGTTGGCAAAGGACTTGTATCCAAGATATATAAAGAACCTTTATAACTCAATATACGAAGGTGAACAACCTAACTGAAAGAAATGGCAAGACTTGAAAAGACACTTCACATAAAAAGGCATTTGAAGAGGTACTCAAAGGTGTTTACCATCAGCAGTCATCAGGGAAATGTAAATTTAAACTACAATGAGATTACTACTTTACATCACTGGAATGATTAAAGTAAAAAAGACAAACCTAGTGTCAGGATGTAGAGCAACTGAAACTCGCACATTGTTGATGGGAATGTAAAGTGTAAAAACTTTGGAAGACAAGTTGCAGTTTCTTATAAAGCCAAAATTAACATTTTAAGCATATAATTCTGCAATTCCATTTCCAGATTTTTACCCAAGAGAAAGGAAGACATATGTCCGCACAAGACTTGTACATGAATCTTCATAGCTGCTTTATTCTCTCTTTTTTTTTTAAGAGAGAGTTTATTTTTTCATCTGTTTTTTTTTTTCCTCCACTTAGTTGTGTATGTGTTGCTAGGGTTCAAACCCAGGTCCTCACACATGCCAGGCAAGCACTCTACCACTGAGCCGCCTCTCCAGACCCTGCTGTTCTTAATAGCATCAAAATGAGAACAACCCAAATGTCTATCAGTAGGTTAATCAATACATGAAATAAAAAGCACTGAACTATCAATATATACAGCCACATAGATGATTAATATAGACATTATGTTCAACAAAAGAAGCTGGATACCAAAGAGTACACTGATTCTGTTGATGTAAAATTGTGAAACATACAATACTGTAGAAAGAGAATCAGATTATTGGGTGCCTGATAAGGATTAAAAGCTGGAAATAAACCAAAGCATGAAGGAACTTCCTGAAGAGAGAAAATATTTTGTATTTTGATAGTGCTTATTATGAGTATGCACGTTTGTTTGAAGTCACTTGTGCCGTATGTGAAATTTTTTGTCTATAAATTATACCTTGGTAAAGTTTATTTTATTACTTTGTACTGGGGATTTAACCCAGGAACATTTTACCTCTGACCTGCATCCTCAGTCCTTTTTATTTTTTGTTTGGAGACAGGGTAGCACAAGATTACTGAGGCTGACCTCAAACTTGTGATCCTCCTGTCTCAGCCTCCCAAATTACTAGGATCACAGGTGTGTTCCTTAGTGCCCATCAAGTTTATCCCCCCACCTCAGAGTTAATCTCTTTCTTCATACATAGAATTAAGAAGCCTGTCTCAGAAGGGAGAGATTAATTGTGATGCTGGGAATCCAGGAAGGATTCATTGTGGCATTTAAGGTGGATCTTAATTCCCCTAATACTTGTTAAACTCCCTTCAAGGAGTGGAAACACATTTGGCTCATCCTTGAATACTCCATGGTGTTTTGTGTAGTATCAGGCACATAAATGGACAAAGTGACAGTTTTAATGTAGTCACATTAACTATTTAAAATTTAATATAATCACATTAACTATTTAAAAATACTCTAAATTTGTTGCATGGAGTTAGACTAGATTATCTGTAAAATTACTGAAGTAGTAACAATTATGTATAAACCTTTAGCAAAGACTTAAATGAGTTGTGTACAATTTCTTAGCACTGAAGCAAAACTTTGTTTCTTAAGTGCTGTTTTCTCGGTCTGGTGAATTGCAGAACTTACTTTCTCTGCCTGAAACACACATAAAGGACTGATGTCTGTAGATCTGAATGATTTTGTTTATTTTGTGGTATTATTAAGGCTTGAGAAAAAGTTATTACAGCAGTCAGTTGAGCATCACAATACATGAGATCGTCTTTAGCATCAGCTCAATCTTTCCATTTTGATTGGATTTTAATTCTAGTTTTATGATATACCTCATTTAATATTATTGGCTATTAAATTTTTCTTTTCATATTTTGTATTATTAAGGTTTCCTTGTTTCTAAATGTCTATTTGTACTTAGTTCTCTCTCAAACTCAGATGCAGTCCTCAAAGACTTACAGACTAAAACTGCTACAATTTTATTTATCAAGATATTTATATATCAATTTTATTTAGGAAAACTGGTAATTTCAAATTTTACTTGGTATAGTGTATGCCTGTAATCCACACAGCACAGGAAGCTGAGGCAGGCAGATCACAAGTTCAAAGCCAGCATGAGCAAGTTAGCAGTACCCTGTCTCAAAATAAGATATTTACTTTTTTAAAAAGGGCTGGGGATGTGGCTCAGTAGTTAAGCACCACTGGGTTCAATCCCCAGTACCTCCCCTTCTCCCCACAAAATTATTTGGTATAGCCTTTAAGGAAGAAAATTCTGGCAGTTTTTGTTTGGTTGGTTAGTTGGTTGATTGGCTTTTGCCTTAAGAAAATTTTAAGCCTACTAATGATTTTCATCAAAGATTTCAAAATGTAGTGCCAAGCATGATGGCACACACCTGTAATCCCAGTAACTAGAAAGACTGAGGCCAGAGGATAGTAAGTTTGAGGATAGCCTCAGCAAGTTAGTGATGCCCAGAGCAACTTAGTGAGCTCTGTCTTAAAATAAAAAATTAAAAGGGCTGGGAATGTAGCTCAGTGGTAAAGCATCCCTGGACTCCATACCCAGTTGAAAACAAAACCACACACCCTTTTTAAAAAAAGCCTTCAAAATATAAGAAAACTGAATTCCTACTTCTGGTATTTTAGGGTAACACCTGTCTGGAGAATGGATCTTTCTTACTGAACTTTACAGGCTGTGCAGTGTGCAGTAAGAGGGACTTTATGCTGATCACAAATAAATCCCTGAAAGAGGAAGATGGAGAAGAAATAGTTACCTATGATCGTAAGTAGAGATTTCTTCCCCCACCTCCCAAGTATTGGGGATTGAACCCAGGGACTTGGGCACACTAGACAAGTACTCTACTATTGAGCTATATCCTCAGTCCTTATTTTTTGTTTTGAGACAGGGTTTCCCTAAATTGCCTAAGCTGACCTTGTACTTTTGATCCTCCTGCCTTAGCCTCCAGAGTAGGTGGGAGAGATTTCTTTTTTTTTTTTTTAATGCAAGTCTATAACATGTCATATCAGCTTTTGGAAGTTGATATGTTATACAAAGTATTCTGAGGCCTCTTTCAGTGTCATAAGGCAACACATAGTTAATTAGGTTTCTAAGAGGAAAATACAGTTAACACCTCTTTATGTAGAATCATCAGATATTTACATAAATGACTTTTATATGGGTGGGGGTACTAGGGTTTGAATTCAGGGGTGCTATACTGCTGAAATACATTCCCAGACCTTTTTATTTTTTAATTTTGTGACAGTCTCACTAAATTGCTGAGGCTTCCCTTGAACTTGTGATCCTATTGTTTCAGCCTCCTGAATCACTGGGATTACAGGCATGTGTGACTGCACAGGCTACATAAGTGACTTTGGCAGGTAACTGCAGCTTGTGACTCAGGCACCAAATTTTTTTATTATATTATTTTTTCAAGGACATTTTAAAAGCCTTGTTTACTACCTAAACAAGATACAGGTACTTCTAAAAAAATAAAAATCGTAGGGTCATCTATGTGAATTTTCACTTTCTGCTATTACAGTGTAATGTAGTGACGTCCTTGGAGCAGCTATTAAAGTGTTTAGGACTTTTCTTCCCCGTATACTAAATGACTCTGAGATGCTACGGTTTTGGTTTTTTTTTTTTTTTTCAAATTCTTTTCTGCTTTTATAGCTAGTTTTGGTCTCCTGTGTCACTTTCAGTCTATTGTCTGTCTTTTGCTTTTATAACTTTACTACTCCTTGTCCTCAATAAATCAATTCTTAGGTTGCTGATAAAAATTTCTGAGTAAATTTAGTATATGTCTAGTGCCCAGACGTTGTGACAAATATTAAAGCCATTTGTATTCCCTTTTTGCTCGTCTCCTGATTCTTGGGTGTGTTTTGAATTTGTATAAGGGCTAAATATGCAAATACAGAAATTCTGAAAGAAGTGTATGAAAAATATCAAGCCCATAGAATAGGCTCTGATAATTGAAAAAATATTCTAAGAGGAATATCGTTCTTTGTCTTTAAGCATATCCCTTTAAACTGTGTTTTGTTCTAGGAAGTAGGCCATGTGGTAAGAGCATGGGCTCTGGAGCCAGAAAGTTTGGGTTTGAATTATGGTTCCAAAACCTCCTACCTCAGTGGTTGTCCTACTTACTTAACCGCAGTGTGCCTTTGTTTCCTAGTGATGATGATAGTATCTATCTCATTAGTTTTTTTAGAAGATTTAGTGACTAGCTAAAAGGGACTTAAAAGAATACATAGCACACGGTAAGCACTCAGTGCATCATAGTTGTTATTATATTGTTTTTACTATGTTCTTTTGTTACCATTAAATTCACTTAATGTCCAGGTTGATTTTTATTTATGTTTGGTTACAGTAATACAGTTTCTGTCAATCCTAAGAGTAAAAGCTTTTACAGCTGGATGCAGTGGTGCACATCTGTAATTCCAGCAGCTGGGGAGCCTGAGGCAGGAGGATTGCAAGTTCAAAGCTAGCCTCGGCAACTTAGTGAGGCCCTGAGCAACTGAGTGAGACCCTGTCTCAAAATTTGAAAATAAAAAGGGCTGGGGATGTGGGTCAGTGGCTAAGTGTCTCTGGGTTCAATTCCTGGTACTTAAAAAAAAAAAAAACACTCAAGTAATCTGTTAATTGATTACCTTAGACAGCTTTCAGTGAAAATTAATAGATGCACATTAAACCTCTTTTATATAGTTTTGCTACATGACAGATTCTGGACTTCTTAATAAGGTCACTATGATAATGGGTTTCCTGCTGTGTTAAGTATGATAGAGTTAAGATTCTTTTTAAACAATATCATGGTGAGAATAGAAATTTTACTATTTTAAGAAGTTTCTAAGATTTAATTATATAAATCTCTTTGCTTTGGCAGATCTGTGTAAGAATTGTCATCATGTAGTTGCCAGACATGAGTATACATTCAGTATCATGGATGAATTTCAGGTAAATATATAAACTTATTAGTATGCTATTTGGGGAGAGGCAGATAATAAAAATACCTTTGATAATATAGATACAGTTTTTATAAATGATGTTCTAGGAACTGTTAAGAGACCATCCCTCTTTTCTACGTGTGCAAATTGAGAGAGAAACTTTAAATACAGTGGATCTGTACAAACCTTTTCATGAATCACAAATCAAAATGTGTGCCTTACAAATGATAGCTCAGTCCTGACATTTTTATTTATAAAAAATAGCCCATGATGGCTCCTTATGAAATTATTGTTATGCTTCCTTTTTCTCTGCTCACTATGCGATTGTACAGTGGTTGGCTTTAAGTATTGGCCTCTCCACTGCTACTATAATTGCTGAGCATGGAAATTTCAATAAGGAGATTATCGTAATTTTCCCTAGTTGATATATAGAATTGAACAAAGCTGTAGTCTTAAGTTATGGTAAGGAATTCTAAGGTCATTTGTTAAGTAAAATTACAAAATGGGTATATCAGAGTTGAAGGAGAAAAACTGAACCACTAGAGAATAAGGGATTTATTTTATAATGATTAGTTTTCATGCAGTTGTAAGAACATGTCATAATTCTGTGGAACGCTATTGCCAATAGTGCAGGCCTGAAGTTGCTGAAGATTGACAAATCTGATGGTGAGAAAGAAACATAGACCTAGGAGAGCCCAGGATAAACAGGAACCTTTGAGTGTCCCTCACTGCCTCTGTTTTGAAGCCTTCGGATTGAGTTAATTATTTTGTGTGAACTACATGTTTATCCCTAGGATATAAATATCAGAAACTTAATGGTTAAGGGAATTTTTTTTTTTTTTAAAGAGAGAAGGACAGTGAGACAGAGAGAAAGAGAAAAACAATTTTATTTAGTTTTTCATATGGCCTTCATTGCTTTGACACTTCATTGTGTACATAGTGATGGGGTTTGAGCTTCCGTCCTCGCACATGCCAGGCAAGCGCCAGAACCGCCGATCCACCTCTCCAGCCCCCTTAATGGAATTTTTTAAGTCCTTTAATTTTTTTTCTTTTTTTGAAAGAGAGAGGGACAGAGAGAGAGAGAGAGAGAGAAAGACAGAATCAGTTTTATTTAGTTTTTCATGTGGCTTTCGTTGCTCTGATACTTTGTTGTGTATGTGGTACTGGGGTTTGAACTCACATGCTTGCACATGTCAGGCAAGCACCGTAACCACTAAGCCACTGCTCCAGCCCCTAGTCCTTTAAATTTGAGTAGTACTTTAATTAAAAAAAAAAAAAAGGAATTTCTATAACAGAATCAAAACAAAATTGTATAACCCCTCTCATTCATTCTTATTTTAACATGGAAGAAAGTACTTAATTAGTCACCTGTCAGTCTAGTCTGATATGTGTGGTTAATCTAAACAGCATCTTACCTATATCTCTTCAGCATCCAAAAATCATGCTTTAAAAAGTATAAGATATGGTGACTTAAGGCAAAATCAAGATCTCAATGAATTAGTAGTAGCCAGATAAAGGAATAAGCATATCATGTGCTTAAAGAAACAACTCTGGGGGGACTGGAGCAGTGGCTCACCAGTTACAGCACTTGCCTTGCATGTGCAAGGATGTGGGTTCAAACATTCAACACCATGTATACAAGGAAGTCTCAGAGCAACAAAAGCCACAGAAAAACTAAATAAAATTGATTCTCTCTTTCTGTCTCTCTCACTGTCCCTCTCTCTGTGAAAAAACAAACAAAAAACTCTCATTTTATGGGAGGAAGGGACTGCTTTTAACTAGTTCCCAAACGTTCGTATGAGCTTTTTAGAGCCCCTGAATGCATATTGAGATTGCCTGTTTATATCCTAAAAGAGCCATTGTAAATCACTATCATAAGACCAAAGTCTAACTGATTTTCTTTTATGACTGAATGCATCTGTTACAAAGCTGTCCCAGAAATTACTTTGAGGAAAGAAAAAGGTAAAGGAAAATAGCTACTAGTCACAAACCCTAGATAGTGTAAAGTGCTTTTGGAAGAAGTCTTTTAAACTAAACGGTCTCCATTCTTCTCTCCCAAGATCTGCTCTCACACTACCCATGTTCTGTACTTTGCTGTCAGATGATTTTGGCTTTCCCATGGCTCACCTTTAGCTCTCATTCCAAGGTTCTCCCTGGGCCAGCCCACCTTTCCTTTTCTTTTATTTCCCATGATGCTTCCTTTCCTACACCATATGTAGCAATGTTCCAACTTGAGACTCTTCCCTCCCACCTGTCGGAGAGGAAGATTTTTATTCCAGCCTCTCTAATGGTACCCCTACCTCATTTCCTCAGGAATCACATTATCTTCTCTCTTCTCTTTTTTTCCATGGGATTTTATTTTATTTTTTTTTTTAAAGAGAGAGGGACAGTGTGAGAGACAGAGACAGAGAGAATCAACTTTATTTGAGTTTTTCACATGGCTTTAGTTGCTCCAACACTCAGTTGTGTACATGGTGCTGGGGTTTGAACCCGGGTCCTCGTGCTTGCCAGGCAAGTGCTGAAACCGCTGAGCCACCGCTCCAGCCCCATTTTTCCATGGGATTTTAAAAAACTTTTTTTTTACATTAAATATACTATTTGTTTGTTTGTTTGTTTTGGTACTAGGGATGGAGCCCAGGGCACTTAACCGCTAAGCAACATCCCCAGCCTGTTTTTATTTTTTATTTATTAATTTTTTAAAAAAAGAGAATCCATTTGGGGGCTGGAGCGGTAGCTCAGCGGTTTCCGTGCTTGCCTGGCATGCACAAGTACGTGAGTTCAAACCCCAGCACCATGTACACAACAAAGTGTCAGAGCAACGAAAGTCATATGAAAAACTAAATAAAAATTGATTAAAAAAAAAGAGAATCAATTTTATTTAGTTTTTCAAGTGGCTTTTGTTGCTCTGACACTTCGTTGTATACATGGTGCTGGGGTTCACACTCGCGTCCTCGCATAGTCCAGGCAAGCGCCGTAACCGCTGAGCCACCACTCCAGGCCCCTGTTTTTATTTTTTATTTTGAGATAGAATCTCACTAGTTGCTCAGGGCCTCACTGAATTGTTGAGGCTGGCCTTGAACTTGAGATTCTCCTGCCTCAGCCTCCTTAGCCACGGGGATTACAGGCATATGCTGCTGCACCTGGAGTTCTTTATTTGTTAAAAATAAACTTGGGAGGGGGGATATTGAACAAATTGTATTGCTGAATTGTGTGCATTTAGGAATATGTGACAACTAATCCCAACATTATGTAAAACTAATGCGCTAATAAAAATAAATTTTAAAAAAGAATTAAAAAAATAAGCAAAAAAAGATGAAAACCTAAATAAAGTTGATTCTATCTCTCTCAAAAAAAATTTTTTTTTTAAAGAAAGAGGGGACAGTGAGAACGAGAGACAGAGAGAATCAATTGTTATTTAGTTTTTCACATGGCTTTCACTGCTCTGAGACTTTGTTGTGTACATGGTGCTGAGGTTTGAACCCGCGTACTTGCGCATGCCAGGCAAGCGCCATAACCGCTGAGCCACCACTCCAGTCCCTCAAAAAAAATTTTTTTTAAATAAATAAATTATATCACAGAAGCAGCATTAGCTTAGCTTGCTTTGTCCCATCTTATGACCAGCATCCCAAGGGGCAGCTGTCCTGGCATGCATGCAAGACAGTATATTTTTGTGCAGTGTGAAACATAAAGATCTAATTTCATTTTTCTGCATATAGCTATCTAGCTTTCCATCAGCATCATTTATTGAAAAGGGTGTCTTTTCTCCAAGATATATTTTTGTGATCTTTGTCAAATATCACATAGTTACAGGTTTGTGGATTTGTCTTTGTTTCTTATATTCAGTTCCACTGGTCTTTGTGTCTATTTTGATACCACTACCATACTGTTTTTGCTACTTCAGCTCTGTAGCATAATTTCAGACCAGGTATTGTGATGCCTCCTTGCTTCACTTTTCTTGTTTAGCTTTGGCTATTCTGGGTCTCTTCTTCTTCCAAATGAATTTAAGAATTTTTTTTCTAATTCTGTGAGGAATATCATTGGTATTTTGATGGGGATTACATTAAATCTGTGTAGTGCTTTTGGTAGTGTGGCCATTTTGACAATATTAATTCTACCCATCCAAGAACATGGTATGTCTTTCTACATTCTCAGCTCTTCAATTTCTTTCTTCGGTGTTCTGTAATTTTTGTTGTAGTTCTTCTACCTCCTTGGTTAGATTAGTTCCCAAGTTTGTTTTTTTTTTTTTTTTTTTTTTTTTTTTTTTTTTTTTTTTTTTTTTTTTTTTTTTTTTTTTTTTTTTTTTTTTTTTTTTTTTTTTTTTTTTTTTGTTTTGTTTTGTTTTGTTTTTTCAGATTATTGTGAATGGGATGGTTTTCCTGATTTCCTCAGTTGAGTTTAGGAGGGCTGTTGTATTTATGGTTGTTGATCTTGTATCCTGCTATTTTGCTAAATTTATTTATAAACTCTAGAAGTCTTTTGCTGGAATTTTTTGGGTCTTTTAGATATAGGATTATATCATCAATAGACAGAGGTAGTTTGACTTCTTCTTTTCCTATTTTTATCCCTTTGATTTCCTTTTCTTGCCTGATTGCTCTGGCTAATTTTTTTTTTTTTTTTAAGAGAGAGGGAGAGTGAGAGAGAGGGAGAAAGAATCAGTTTTATTTAGTTTTTCATGTGGCTTTTGTTGCTCTGACACTTAGTTGTGTATGTGATAAAAAATAAAAAATAAATAAATTTAAATTGGGGCTGGAGCAGTGGCTCAGCAGTTATGGCACTTGCCTGGCTTGTGTGAGAACGCAGGTTCAAACCCCAGCACCACATACACAAGGAAGTATTGGAGCAACGAAAGCCACATGAAAAAATTAAAGAAAATTGATTCTCTCTCTCATTGTCCTTCTCTTTAAAAATAAATAAATAAATAAGCAAACATAAATTCTTTGATTTCACTCAGCTGCGTCAGTGATTCATCCTATAATCATCTCTTTCCTTCCTTTGCTTCTTTACTTGAATGGATCTTTAACCTGTTTTCCTTAGTTCCTTATATTCCTCTTAAATACTTACAAACTGGTTTTCATTTTCACTTGATTAAAAATATTGTCCCATAGTTACTCGAGTCCTGTGATTTTTGCCTATGTTCTTAACTCTCTCAACACCTCTTGTGGATCTAGTTTTATTAACTGTTGTTGTCTTTTTTTGAAGCATTTTTTTCTCTTGGGGTCCCTACCTGACTTTTTCTTCTGTTTTATTAAATCATTTTAACTGCTCCTTTGCTTTTCTCATTTCCTTTCCTGTTTTTCTCTTGATACCAGCGAGTTTTGGTCTCTGGTCAGAAACTTCCACTATACTCCCTCTTACAGTGAGCACACATGTACTCAGTCTCTGTTAGATATCTTCCAGATCTCTTCCTCTATGCCTAACACCCTCCCTCCCCTTCTTTCATCCTTTGTTTCTGGCTAGTCCACAAAACCTTGCCTGGCATGCATGAGGATGCAGGTTCGTATCCCAGCACCGTGTACACAGCTAAGTGCAGGAGCAATGAAAGCCACATGAAAAAGTAAATAAAATTGATTTTCTCTTTTGCTCCCTCTCGTTGTCCCTCTCCGTCTTTAAAAAAAAAAAAAAAATTGGGAATGTAACTCAGTGGTAGTACTTGTCTAGCACATGCAAGGCCCTAGCTTCAATCCCCAATACTGTGAAAAAAGAAAAAAAGAAAAATTTTAAAACAGCCTTAATATAATTA
This sequence comes from Aplodontia rufa, assembly GCA_004027875.1. Taxonomy (NCBI): domain Eukaryota; kingdom Metazoa; phylum Chordata; class Mammalia; order Rodentia; family Aplodontiidae; genus Aplodontia; species Aplodontia rufa. Next base: position 23,750 of record PVKS010016172.1, read on the forward strand.
CTGAATAAAGTAAGATTTTCTGATGGCCATGCTAGAGGGTAATTTGAAGACAGATTTATAGAGTTTATTTTATTTTATTTTATTTTATTTTATTTTTAAAGAGAGAGGGAGAAAGAGAAAAAAGAATTGACTGTTTATTTTCCATCTGGTCTGTTTCTTCAACACTCACTTGTGTATGTGGTGCTAGTGAACAAGCCAGGCAAGCGCTCCAACCATTGAGCTACTGCTCCAGCCCAGATTTACAGAATTTATTTAGTTTTTTTATTAGTGCATTATAGTTTTACATAATGATGGAATTAGTTGTCACATATTTCTAGATGCACACAAGTCAGCAATACATTTTGTTCAATATCCTCCACACACACCCCTTTATGTCCCTCCTCCCATCCTCTAATCCCTTGCCTTTCTTCTGGGTCCTATATTGTTCCTAAAAAACCCAAATACACTGACATAATTTTTTTTTTTTTAAAGAGAGAGGGGCAGTGAGAGAGACAGTGAAAGAGAGAAACAACTTTATTTAGTTTTTCACATGGCCTTGGTTGCTCCAACACTCAGTTGTGTACGTGGTGCTGGGGTTTGAACCTGGGTCCTCGTGCTTGCCAGGCAAGCGCCGAAACCGCTGAGCCATCACTCCAGCCCCTACGCTGACATAATTCTTACGCCTATGAAGAACATTTTAAATATATATGACTATAGTATATACAGTGACGTTTATAACTGCTTGGAATATACCTTGCTTTATCTCAGTTCCAACATTTACCCTGACCTCCTTCCCTATCATCCCTTATTATTCAGATTTATAGAATTTAAACAGAAAATATTTTATAAATGATTTACAGATACCTTTGTTTTTCAAAATTCCTTGGCAAAAAGCCCTTGAATGGATTATGTGTTTATCTCAAGGAACAGGGGGAACTTCTGTGAGCCTGCATTTTGTTCCTCAGTGGGCCAGGGGACAGGACATGGAATCAGAATTAATAGAGAGCAGTAGGGAACAAGGGCCAAGGAATCCTCCAAATAAAACAAAAGATTTCATCTTAAGCCAAGGTGATTCCACCCTCCCTACCAAATCTCCTGAACCCCTGCCCAGGTGATGCCCTTGAGGGTCCCCATGAGTGATTAGGGGGTATTATTCGCCCTAGTTGACCAGTTTTGGTAAAAAGAGCCTTATCCCATCATATTCCTGGAAGCACAGGGAACTGTTCCTATCTTCCCAAGTTAGAAATCTAGACATACTTTCTCACAGAAGCACTGCTATAGATGGTTAGATTCTATAGCACTTGTACAATATAAATTTAGAAGACTTGTGAACTTTCCTGGGAAACTAATTACCAAGTATATAACATCATTTCTTTGGGAAACTGCTTTCAAATTCCAAACAACTGACTTAACAATGAGTTTTGGATTCCAGATTGCCTGTACAGTAAAGATCGAAGGTGTAATCAGTGTCGCTGATGTAATAATCTTGCCAGATTGTATCATGTGTTTGGTTTAGTTTTTTTTTTCTTCCAAGTTAGATTATAAGTGTTTAAGGTCATACTTTGTCCTTGCTTTCTTTCATATCTTCTAGTGCTCCTAGCACATTACAGAGTGTGTAGGCACTGACAATAGACTTGACAAAGGAAACATTGGTTAAAAATTCAGATACTTGGCCTGGAGCAGTGGCTCAGTTGTTAGAGTGCTTGCCTGGCATATGTGAGGACTCAGGTTCAAACCCCAATACACAATTAAATGTCAGAAAAACAAAGGCCAGATGAAAAAATAAATAATAAAGTTGATTCTTTCCTGTCTCCCTATCTCTCTCTCTCTCTTTCTCTAGACAAAATTCATATTTGTCTAGCTTCACATATTTTGCTTTTTTGACTCTATTGCTTATTTTTTCTTCTGATTCCCAGGGAGAGGTTATCATTCCGCTAGTAATGTCTGGTAGGTTATAGCAGTACATGTATTTGAGATCAGTAAAAGGCCTTGGACAGGGTAGATTTTTCATTTTATTTTTAATTCATGAGACTTTTATTTGTTCTTTGATCTCTAACCTCCATATATTTCTATTTTTGAGTATAGAGTAGAATTTAAAATTAAGTGTAGTATGATGGATGGATGGATGGATGATGATAGGTAGGCAGGCAGGCACACACGCATAGACAGTATGTTCTTTAAGAAGCAGTCTTTTGGGGCTGGAGTGATGGCTCAGTGGTTATGGTACTTGCCTGGCATGCGTGAGGACGAGGATGCAGGTTTGAACCCCAGCACCATGAACACAACAAATCTATTTATTTATTTTTAAAGCGAGAGGGACAGTGAGAGAGAGCGAGAGAAACAATTTATATTTAGTTTTTCATGTGGCTTCGTTGCTCTGAGACTTCATTGTGTGCATGGTGCTGGGGTTTGAACTCACATACTTGTGGATGCTGGGCAAGCACAGTAACCACTGAGCCACCGCTCCAGCCCCAAAGCTCTTTAAAAAAAAAAAAAGCAATCTTTCTAGAGCCACAATTAAGGTCACAATGCTCTCCTCCTTTGGACTTAGTGGTAGGAAATGGAAAGGCACTTGCCTGCTTCTGGGGCTTTGTGCCATTGCCAGTGTTTATCTGGGACCCTCTCTGATGACTATTCAGACCCAAGAAACACATACTGCCTTGATTACCGATTTCCACAGTTAGACATCTCAACGTCAGGTCTGTAAATGCTAATAATATTCAATATAGACAGATGTTTGTTTTCCTAAAGAAGATAAAAAGGTTTTTAAGCAAAAAATTTACAATAATATGTCTGTATAGTTTATGACTTTATTAAATATTCTAGAAAGAGCCAGCTCTAAAACCAAGACTTTGCCCACCAATTTTTTCTTAAACTCCCTGCTGTTACATCTGGACATTCGTGAAGCCCAAGAAACATGAAACTCCTTAAATGGATGAAATGCCAGGGAATTCACTATTTATTTATGAGGCATGACATATTAGTGAATTTAACACAATTATGTCTTTTCTTAGAGTAAATTAAAATAATTGGGAATTTTCTCCTATCCTGTTGCTTCCTGTTGCATATTAATGTTAAATATCCTAGAAAAAAACAGCTCTGAGAACAGGAATGAGTACTTAGGGATGCAAATAAGAGCATCAGGAAGTATTCAGTTTATGTAAACAAAAGGCTGTGGGGATATGCAGAGTAAACATAAGAAATTGCTAATAGGTGTTGAAGAAATTGATCAAACATTCAGAAAAACATCTATGACAATTTGTAGAGAAGAGCTTTACTCAACAGAATCAGTTGTGAAGCATCTTCCTCCCCATCCCTCAAGGTCATTATGCACTTTGTCTTGTTCTAGGAATACACCATGCTGTGTCTGTTGTGTGGCAAAGCTGAAGACACTATCAGTATTCTCCCTGATGACCCCCGACAAATGACTCTGCTGTTCTAAGACTCCTGCAGTTCTTCTGAAACTGTGTTGTGTTGGCTCACAGAAAGCCTGATGGTTTGTTTAATAATGAAAGATCTTTGCATATTTTTTCCTGAGGACACTTAAATATTTTTTGAAAATAAAAGTAATTTGCGGGGGGTGCGGGGGGGGGGGGCACTGGTGCGGTGGCTCAGCAGTTACAACGCTTGCCTGGCATGTGTGAGTACACAGGTTCAAACCCCAGCACCCACGTACCCAGCTAAGTGTCAGAGCAACAAAAGCCATGTGAAAAACTCAATAAAAATTGATTCTCCCTGTCTGTCTTTCTCTCTTACTATCCTTCTCTCTAAAAAAAAAAATAATAATAATTTGGGGGATTGTTCCCTACAGTTGAGTTCTTCTGCTGAAGTTCCCAGTCCGCATCAGTGCAGCTACAGTGAAATATCTTCGTTAGCAGTGTGTAACCAAAAAGAAAACTAGAATGGGTGCACAAATCTTGGTTTCTCATAAAAGGAACAAGGATTTCTAAGAAAAGTAATTGGTGAACTAAAGCAAGAAATGTGCAGGATGAGCCGGAGCATCTTGTGCCCAAATAAATAAATAAAAAGAAAGTTAAATACCGTCGCCATGATGGGGGCTATGTCAGACAAAGGAGGCAGCTGGAGGAGTTTGCAGTGACCAAAGCTGGAACAATTTGAGCAATAAGATAAAATGGTATTGGATTATAGCCCAAACCATATAATAAATAACTGTGAGTCCATACTGATAATGATTGAATTGAGGGAAGAATAAAGAATAGGAGAGAATAGACAAATCTATGCAGAAGAATTCCAAATAATTTCTGTAGGTGCTCCCCCCACTTGAAGTATGGGCTGTGCATAGTGATTTCCTTCCAAGGAATATGGAAGTGGGTGGATAACTTTACAGTGGAGACCAATAAACCTCAACTTATCCAGGTTATCAGAGTTAACATCATCAGCCATAAGCCATGATTATAGCATGAACTCTTGATATGATATCATGAGAATGGCACTTTACCTCTGTGGTCTTCCTCCAAAAGGCCATTACCCCATTCTAATCATGTGAAAAACATCACACAAATCTCAATTGAGGGACGTTCTGCAAAATTTTTGACCATTACCCCTTGAAACTGTCAAGGTTATCAAAAACAAGAAAAGACTGAAAAACAGTCACAGGCAAGAAAGAAAAAGTTAAAAAGACATGACAACTAAATTTAATGTGGTGTTCTAAACAGGATCTTGCACCAGAAAAAGGGCATTTGGTTGAAACCAGGAAAGTCTAAATAGCATGGTTTCAGTTGCGCTAATGCTATCTTAGAATGTTTTACTTTGCATAGTTGAAAGAACATTGGCTTGGGGATCATAAATGCTAGCATTTAGGTCTTTCTGCTATTTGGTAGCAATATAACCATTAAACAGAGCATTGCTCTGAACTTCATTGTCCCATTCCTATAAAATTGGGTTAATAAAATATGATATACTGATATTGTACTCCTTTCACATTGTTAGGAGAGCCAAATGAATTAATGTAAAATACTTTGGAAAGTATTTTATGAAGTACAAAATACAATGTGGTAACTTCAGTTCGTTCTTCTCATTCTGAAACCAGAACTTAAGGGGTCAGGCTTTAGATACAAAATTCCTTCCTCTTCATATATAAGAGATTTGAAAACCTGAGCTAATGCTGAACCAAGTGTTCATTGTTGATACCAAGGGAAAGCTTTGTAGTATAACGACAATAGTAATGATAATAGCTAAGGTTTATTGAGTACTTGCTCCGTGCCAAGGGCCATTTAAGACATATACTCTACATTAATAGCACCGTAAGATAGACACTATTCTTATTTCAACTTTACAGTCAGGGAAAAGGGAAAAAAAAAGACAAAAAATGTGAAATACCTTGCCCAAGGTCACACAGCTACCACAGTGACTCCCTTCTGGTAATAGCGTTTGGTAAACGTGAGGTACAAGGGTCTGTCAAGGTTAGGAAGAGGTTGAGAATATCAGTGACAGCACCCCAAGGAATCTTGGCATGTCAGATGAAGATTTATTACTCAGAGAAGTTGTCAGCGATTCCTTAGGGATTAGTTGTTTTATTCCTGGAAAATGTTTTTCATTTTGCTTGAAAATCTATATCTGACCTGCTGAGGAAATCATTTGGTGAAATGAATTCAAAAAGAGAAAATGCTTCATTACTTTAAATAGCAGCACTAGGCTCATTATAGCCTCTGAATTGTCCCTTCTTGGAATTTGCTTACGTTTCCAACTTTGTCATTTGAAGTTCAAGAGTATGATCTTAATACGCCTTTTCTGATATCCTCGTCTATTGTAAAATGTCTGTTTGTTTTGGACTATAGATTAGGAAAATTTAAGACCCTATCCACGTATTTGATTATTATTCAGCAAATGTAATGCAGTGTTTTATAATACTGTCTTTATCTTCTTCTAAAATCCTTCCAAGGGTCAAATGGAATAAAGACCTCTTGAATCCAGTTCCCCTGAATCCTTATTCTTCTGTTCAAAAAAAGAGGATCTAGGCAAAAGCATCAATTTTCTTTACTTCCCTCCGAGATTTAAGAAGGAAAAGAAATCACCTGTGAGGGTCATTGGAAACCTGGACTGGTCCTCATTCTTTCTCTACTTGTTTCATGTACAGCTCTGGCTTCTTTCTAGTAAGCCTCTTGAAGTTAAAAGCTCAGCTTCTGCTTTTCATTGTTACTGTTTTAGCTAGGACTGTCTTTCTCAATGTTCTTGGTATATCCCAGTACTGATTAATTGACACATGACCTAGCTGGGGCACAAGCACGTTTGTTCTGTTACTTGTGATTTACCACTAAGAGGTATACATTCATGTTACTTTATTACAGTATATTAAAAATCTTTTGTTTCTCTCATTTTGTAAGCAAGGCTGATTACTTGACTGAATTTGAGGCTCTCAAAACTAAAATGCATGTTTCTTGCTATATTCATCTATTGGGAGATGGTTGGGTAGAAAGGAAATCAAGAGAACTGAGTCCAGGGGTTGGGGATTTAGCTCAATGGCAAAGCGATTGTATAGCAGGCGCAAGACCCTGAGTTTGATCCTTAGCCCTAAAAAATAAAATGAAAAAAAAAAAAAGAGAGAACTGGGTCCAGAATAGGCTTTGCTGCTTGCTAACAGTTGAGACATTGTGCCAGTTATCCTGTCTACATCAGTTTTCTCAGTGGAAAATAAAACAATTAAACCTCCTTCAGAGTTTTTAAATCAAATGATACAATGTAAATGGAAACTTTTTTTTTTTTTTTTAGAAAGAGGAGACAGTGAGAAAGAGAGAAGCAATTTTATTTAGTTTTTCATGTGACTTGTGTTCCTCGGACACTTTGTTGTGTACGTGGTGCTGGGGTTTGAACTCTACTTGTTCATGCCAGGCAAGCACCATAACCGCTGAGCCACTGCTCCAGCCCCAAGTGGAAACATTTTGAAGTGTTGCGGTGCTAGGTTCAGGCAGCTCTGTCTTTACAAAGGAACATCTGAGCTAGAAGGAGCACTGTTATGGTTGAGTAGATGCTTTGGAGTTAGAGTGACCTGGCTTTAACTTTCAGCCCTGATGTTTACCAGCCCTTTGTCTTTGGGAGGTCTCTTACCCAACTACTTTCTCTTTAGATATAAAAATACCTCATAGGATCTATATAAGGATTAAATAATCTAATGTATCTACAGTACATAGCACAGTGTGTGAACCCAGTAAATATTCAGTAAGTTGTAGCTTGGATGATTTTGTCATAATGGTGATTATAATTAAGCTCTAGAGTTTGGCTCAGTGTTTTTTTGTTTGGTTTTGTTTTTTGGTAACAGGGATTGAACCCGGGCACTTAACCACTGAGCCTCCTCCCCAGTCCTTTTTACTTTTTATTTTGAGACAGGGTCTCGCTGTGTTGCTTAGGGCCTAAGTTGCTGAGGCTGGTCCCGAACTTCCAGTTCCTCCTGTCTCAGCCTACAGAGTCGCTTGGATTACAGGCATGCACAACCATGCCCAGTGGGCTGTGTTTCTTAAACTAAAAAGGTGTTAACTACTGAAACATAGTCATGAAAACAGTCATCAATTTTAGTCTCTAAACCTTGGTCTCCTCAAATCACTTCTTCCAAAGTACATTTTTTGTAAGAGTCCTCAGAGAAGCATTTCTCTCTGTAATTCCTTTAAATTAAGCAGCATTTTCTCCCCACTTCTGGCAGAGCCTGTAATGAGACTTCTCTCTACTTCTGAGCACCCCTAGGGAAATTTGATTAAAAGATTTTGTTTATCCAGGAAAGTGGGTGATTATATTAAAGCTTTGCCTCGTGACCATTTCCCATGCTGCTGCTTCTAAGAATAAAAGGGCAACGACTGAGATGACAAATAAAAGAAAGGAGCCCTTTTTCTTCATTTTATTAGCACAAGGAAGAACTCTAGTAAAGCTGAAGGACCTTGTCAAACAGGTTCCTCCCTTTCTCCCTCTACCGTTTCCTCCTGAGCCACACCAGTTCCTTCTCGTCTGAAGCAAACAGGGTTTCCCCTGCCCAAGTGAGGAGTCCTCTTTCTAAAATTATGGCCATGACAATCTTTGCAAAATTACGGACACCAAACTTCCCATTCCTTTGGAAATCCCTAAGTAATTCTTGAAACTTAAGCCTCATGGGAAAGACCCAATACACCATACCAGTATATCACACTGTAAGATGCCTGTGGCGTCATGCCAACATCTGGGGTAGCTGGCTTGGTTATTGGATGTAACAAGCTGTAGCACTATTAAGACGATGAAGAAATCATAATAGCACCCAACATGAATTCCCTCTTTCATAAAGAAAGCAACTTGTCTCTGCAGTTACAGTTCTAAAATCAGTGTCTTGCCCCCCGGCGGTTGGCTTTAAGAGAAGGAATTCGAAGGACTTGAGTTTTCAGAAATGTCAAGTTAAGGTCACCCTTAATTTAGCAGAAGGCCCTGCAGACGGATGCAGGGGGATTCCCACTGTGATGCTCAGGTTACCCTTTTGAAATAAAGCACCAGCGACGACAGAGCTTTCATTGAAGGTCAGTGAGGATCCTTAACTTCTATTCCACGTTTTGCTTCTCAAGTGATGCAAGTGCTTGGAAAATGGTTATGGGAAGCAGTTTAAAGGAAAAATACTTCCCACTCAAAAACATTTGAGGTTCTCAAGCAGCCTGTCCAGTTGGTGGAAATGGCCTTGCAGAGCTTCAGTGAGACAAAGTAAAAACGTTCCATCTAGTGGCCAAAGAAGGGAAAAGTGAACTAAGAAGGTTCCCGGATGTGGTTTGTGAGGCAGAGTGATAGGGCAGTGGCTTCTCAGCAGATATCTTCTCCAGAACATGATGGAACCTGGCCTTGATGGTGTTGGTACTTTCTGAATATGCCTGCACTCTTTGAGGAACCTGGGACACCATCCCTGCAAATCCTCTCAGCATAGTTGTTCTACAGTAATCACCAGTAGTGTTGTCAGGGTATAAAATGTTTCTCTGAAGGGAGGCCCTCCCCTTTCCTACGCCACCCTTGTGGAGGAAGAATTGAACCCAGTCATTCATGCCTCTATTTGTTTATATCGTGCCTGAATTTGTGAATATACGATTTGAGAAGAGCAAGGGTAAATGTGAATTTTAAAAGGGAGGGAGAGTCAGTCTAGCTAAAGATCAAAAACATTCAATAAGTTAATTGGGAAAAAGATAAAGTGCTCTTTGTGATTTCTGTAAGTGCAACCTATATACCCTTGCTGTCAGGAAAAGTTAACCAAACTGTCTTCCAGGAATTTCTCAAGACATAGGTAATATCTAGTTGGCCCAGTACCCATGGTGATGTAATAAAGTCTTCCTGGTTATAATCTTGCAACAACCTCCCAGTATGCTCAACCAAAAGGCTCACTGTCTTTGCCTCCTTTTTACGATTTCCTCTTCCTGCCCTCAGTTTTGAAGAGTCATAAAGTACACAATTCACACTTCCTGCCACTGCAGACCTTGCCCAGAGCCTGCTTTCCTTCCAGACAGTAATCTGGGTGTCCCCTTGGTGGGAGCCTCCTTCCACCAAACTTTTATGTGCCACCAGCTGCCATGCCCCACCCCTCTGGTCCAGGAAGAAGACACAAAGAGCCTGGCCATTTCCACACTTGCCCTTTATTAGACTCATCTGGCAGGCTGGCTCTGGGCCCTTCACACATCTCAGACACCACCCATAAGGGTTTAGGAAGGTGCCATCATTCTGTGAAGGCCGAGAGCCTGCCTGAGACTTACAACCCCAAGTTGAATCTTCAGAGGGTCAAGAGGAAAAGGATGGGAGAGGCAGGGCTCTTCATGAAGGGGGTGATGCCAAGGGAAAGCTTTGGTGTAGCAGTGGCTCCTGAGAGCACACTGAATCCTAAGGAAGAACACTCAGGGACTGGACAGGGCAGGTGACCGCGTGGGGAGCAGCTCATGTCTATATGGCAACTTTGAGGAGGCGCTTGATGTCAGGCTCGATGTGGATGGTTTGGAAGGTGCGGCTGTAGCGTCGGAAGGGCTCCCCCTCCGGCCCTATGAGGAACTTCTCAAAGTTCCAGGACACATCTGAGCGGCGCACTGGACTCCACATGATGAGCTTGGGATCGGTCATGAGGGAAAACGGGTCGTCGTAAGGGTAGGGGAGCTTGTCCTTCAGGTAGGCGAAGACAGGGTGCTCGTTCTGCCCATTCACCTCACACTTTTGGACAAGGGTGAAGGTGGGCTGGTATCCACCCCCAGGGCGGACATACTTGAGACTGTTCAGGATCTCCTCATTCTGACAGTTCTCCTGGGGGAGGAAAAAGACAAAGCATGGAAAAGGGAAGGGAAATGAAGGTTCTCCAACACGCAGATCTTTCATCCTCCTGCACTTCCTTCCCAGGATCATCCTTCTCTCTATGTGTGTCCCCTGTTTGCTTTGCCCTACTCTCAATTTGGTGTTTTCCCTCTCCTGGCTATTGTTTGTTGGTGTGCTTGGCCATTTCTGAAAGTTATTGTAGTTCCAAGCTTGGCTGTTCTTACATTTAAATATTTAGCTGTTTGAACTGTTGCTTCTGACCACAATGATCCTCAGCAACATTTGTCTGAAGTGTCAAGTAACCTTGAGTTCAGTGAGGAGACAGAACAGGAAGGGAAGCCCAGGTCATACTGCCTAGAACCTGTCCATCTACCTACCTACCTGCCTCCCTAGCCACAGACACAGACTCCACACTCCCTACCTCCGCCTCCGCCCTCCTCTGCCCTGGTTGAGCCTCCCTTGCTTCTGATTACACGTTGAGTGCAGCCTTTGCCTCTGCCTTACTCAGCTCCTCAAAGCAAGGGTGAAAGTGAGGCCCAGGGGAATGGGATTTACAGCATCCGGTGTTCATCATGCCTTGTCCTAGAACAAATAGGAGCACACTTTGCTAAAGCAAGACCCCAGCCATGAAAATCTAGTTTTCAGATGCCATAAAGGCAAAGCAAGTTAGAGACAACAATGAATGTACTCTAAGTGGAACTATGTAATGACCATCAGGAATGACTCAAGTAGGATAGAGGGTTTACTGTTCTAGAATAGGTTGGGGGGGGAGTAAAGGAAACTAGTACTTGAGAGCTAACGGTTGTGAATATGTAATTACTCCTTTCACTTCTAGGCTGCTGTCCAAAGCTTCTCCTCTCCACTCACTGTACTCAGCTCTGAATGCTTTAGCTTAGAAACTGTTACCTATCTTTCCCTCCCCTTGTCACCTCTGTCCCATTCCTACTCAGGATTCCCCACCCCAGCAACTCCCAAAAGAGACCTCAGAGAACTCTTATTTTCCACCTCCTCCTCCCCAGTTTAAGAGTCACATATCTCCCTCTGGGAAGAAGTCTCCACCTCTGACCTACTAGAACCAAAGAGCAGTCAGTTCCAGGCTCTCATAAAGTTCCTGTTCCCCAGCTGATCTCTCTTTGTCTTCTCATCTCTTAATGTAAATGGCTGGCTGGCTCCTAGGTTATGGACTCCCTCAGGCAATTCTGATAGCCAGAAGTGACGGGTAAGGCTGAGGCATCTCTAGGGTGAGATGCCTCTCTAAAGAGGTTTTGCCCTTTCTGTCTCGCCTGCCTGGCAAAGGCTGGAAAGTGAACTGAGAGTGAAGGAACAGTGAGAGGAGTACAGTTTGGGCTCCGGTTTGTCAATCAATGACCCTTCGGCCTTCCTGCTTATATCTTGGTTAATACTACTGTGCCTTCATGTCACTGCAAATCGAACTAAGGGGATTATAATTAGGGGGTTCGCCTGAGAACATTCTATCTGCTTGAACAGAAGAATCCCTAAAAGATGACTTGAGGTGCACGGGCTGAAGATCCATGAGAACTTGAATCATTTGGAGACGGGTACACATGATGCCCAGAAGAGATACATGCATGTTACGAATCTTTCTCTTCCCCCATATTCACTTGCCACTGACTGATTTAAACAAGTCTAATAAATGGCTTATATTTGCATAATGCTTTCTATTTTTCTAGTTACTTTTTTGTCTCTTACCCCATGAACCTCATGATAATCCTGTGAGTGAAGTGGTTATCATCTTCAGTGTACAGATGAGGAAACTAAAACAAAAGTCAAGTGTCTCTTCCAAAGGCACAGAGCTGTTAAAGATGAGAACTTAGGTCTCCTGAGTGAGTCTGATTCTAATTTGATTCATGGCCTTTTATTTCCTCCATTCATTCATTCAACAAATATTTAACGAGTGTCTTCAGTTCCTTAGTGAGGTCACAATGGAGAGAAAAACAGACCTTCAATACCAGCCTTCATGGAATACAGTGGGAAGACAGTAAATAATAAACACACACCCTCAGTGTTTAGTCTCAAAGCTTATGGACTACCCCTAGATATTCACATGCTCCTAAAGACCTAGACTGAAGAACATGGCCCACAGTTCCGGGCACTCCAACATACACAGCCATTCACTCACTTCCCTTATCCTATTCAGCCCATCTCCTTAGGTACAACACAAGGGACGTCTCACCTGATGTCCAAACTGGTTGCACGGGAAACCAAGAACCACCAGGCGCCTGGGAAATCGGCACTGCAGCTCGTTGAGCTGGGTGAAGTCCCGGGTGGTTGTGCCTCAGAGTGAGGCCACATTTTCAATGAGCACGGCCCTGCCTCGGAAGGTGTTGAAGTCTACCTTCTCCCCATCCAGGCTGATGGCACTAAGGTCATAGAAGGACTTGGCGATGTAGGCCATGATGAAGCACAAAGTGAGTCCTGCAAAGCGCTGGGAACCCACTTAATGGTCCCTCAAGGGAGTCAGGGAAGAAGGAGGAGCTAGAAAGAACAGAAAGGATCTCCCAGTGGGCCTCTGCGGTCTCAGGATGACTTAGCAGAAGCAGGCACCCACCTGTATGCGGTGTTTGAACAAGAGGTTGCTCCTCCTACCTACAGACAGAACAAAGCTGCCTCTCTGCCCCACCCTGCTGGCAACCTGGAAAAGACCAATTTGATAGCTATGAGCAGCTGTGAATAATTCAGCTACTTGCAGGAAACCGGAGCCCTAAAGGTCGCATGGGGAGGAAAAAAGGGAGAGAGAGATGCAAGATTGACTCCTTACTTTCCCCAGCGAGTTGTTTTCACTTGACACAGACATTTATCGGATGTGTGTATGGAGTGCCAGTCTCTGCATCGTGCAGTGAGATGAGTCTGCTGAGATCTGAAAGATGAGGAAGAGAATTGGGACTTGTGCCCACCTGACTCAGATGTCCACCGACATATACATGTTACTGTTCACATCTTTCTCTTTGGCTGTTGCTTTCCACAAGCACAAAATCAAAAGTCGCCTTAAAACAAGTGTGTGTCATTTCCTAAAAATGACGTTCAGTGCCTCAGCTTGCACCAGGCAGAAGAGAGGAAGTCTTTCAGTGAGTGGTATTCCCTGTCCTGTCCTTGTCCCTGCAACACACCATCTCCTGTGTTACAGCTCCCGCCTTCACCTCACCCCCACCTCCAGTCATGAGGATGTCATGGTTGCTACGATAACGGTGAGGCTGAGTCACAGAACAGGTGGGTAAACTGCACCCCTTCCCTCTCAAAGGTTCAGTCCCCAAGGGTTTTGGGGGGCAGGGAGAGGCTTGTGCTGGTCATCTCCAAACAAAAGAGGTATGCAGCAAGGCACAGCTGCTGTGGTTCTTGACCCTGGTGGGCCATCCATGATGTCCTCAATTCCAACCACACAGTGTATTGCAGGACATCTTGGAACCTGCTAAGGGCTGTCACAGGAGTCCCCCCACTGGAAACCCACAGAAACTAAACAGACCCTAAAGGCACTTCATTTTTTCAAGCAACCAACCACCAAACAGTTCACTTTTTTAAAAATGCCTTGATTTCTCCATCAGTAAGACTGGCAATTAGGCTCTTCCTAGCTTTGGGATTTCAGAGTGAAATTTCAGGTAGAAGGCAGATATTTCCAGGAGAATGTTTTGTTCCACAGGTGCACACTTGTTGGGAGCTGTCTCCTAGAACAGAGTAAGCAGGGCTGGGGAGCAGCTGGTCTAGAGAGTCTGATTTGTCCAGGAGATGGAGGAATACTCGCCAGGGAGCACCCAGCTTTTCTGCCTCGCAGCTTGTTGAAGTGCCTGGGAACCACATGTCTCAGCTGGCTTCTCCCTAAAAACAAGCTCCCATGATCTAAGTAGGAATGGAATCTTCTGCTGGCCAGGAGTGGCAGGAAGTGAAGAGTGACGTGTGTCCTCTGCTATGGCTGGGCAGAGTTCCTGGATGCAGCCCAAAAGTGTCCCTACCAAGCCACTGATGGAGGGACTTGGCACTGACGATGGCTGAAACCCTGACGTTAACTTGCAGTGTTTATCTGCCTGCCTAGAGCTTACCCAAGTGCCTGGGCTCCAGAGACGCCTCTTCTTCACTGCCCCTTTACAGGCTTTCTGGGGACAGACCGTGAGTTTGGAGTGAGGCATGGGGTGCCCGACCTCCAATTTCTCTAGCTCAGCCTAGGATCCTTAGAAATCTCTCAGTTTTCTCACCTCTCACAATTGAATAAAATGTGTGAGGCGCTCCTAAAATACCTCCATCTCCAACTCTACCTCTTACCAGCCCCACCTCTGTGTTTGAAATAGATGGACGCTGCTCACATGAGATTCTCACAGCTTTCTGCAGGGTCCTAGGTATTCTGGACACAGCACTGGCTTAGTGACAGAAGGGTATAGGTGGGTGGTTCTTAGCTGACTGTAAATAATTCTTATAAAGATTTTTCTAATCGTGCTGAGTGAAGTTAGCCAAACCCAGAGACTCAAGGGTCAAATGTTTTTACTCATTTGTGGAAGTCAGAGCAAATCCCAGGCTTGGGGGAAAGGTTGTTAAACTCATGTGTTAGACCAGCAAAGGCATAGCAACACATAATCTAGAGGAACCATAGATATTTGCAGGGGTTAGGTAGTAGGGAGGAGAGCGGTGGAGGGAGGGGAGAAAAAAAATGTTCTCTGGACAATAATTGTCAATTTGGACATTATACTTCCATTAAAATAAAAATAAATATTTTTCAAAATTGAGATGCCAAACCTTTACCCTCAGAGATTCCAGTACAGTGGTTTCTAGCCATAATCCCACCACTGTTATGTGGGGCCCTGCTGTAAATCTTTGAAGTTCTCCAAGAACTGTTTCCTAATCTGTTGAACATGGATAAAGATAACCACAGTCGGCTGCAGCTGTGCTCATTGGATGGAGCGCTTGCCTGGTATGAACTAGGACCCGGGTTCAAACCCCAGCACCATATACACAACTAAGAGTCAGAGAAACAATGGCCAGAAGAAAAAAAAATTGATTCTCTCTCACCCTGCCCTCACTTTATCCCTCTCTAAAAAAAAAAAAAAAAAATGATACCACACTCCCTCTCTCGCACAGTGATTGTAGGATCAGAGATCAGAGGAGTAACGATTCTTAAATGTGGGGCTGGAGCGACGGCTCTGCAGTTACAGTGCTTGCCTGGCATGCACGAGTGTGCAAGTTCAAACCCCAGCACCACGTATACAACAAAGTGTCTGAGGAATGAAAGTCATGTGAAAAACTAAATAAAATTGCTTCTCTCTCTGTCCTATCTTTAAAAAAAAAAATTCTTAAGTGTTCTGTAAAGTGGGGTTAAGATCTTAATTGCCCTGCCCTATTTCACTCCTTCCTTCATCTTTCTATCCTTATCCCCACACCTTCTCTACCTCCTTTGCCAAATTCATATGCCAAAGTGTATGTGTTGTTGTGTTTTTTGTTTTTTTGGGTTTTTTTTGGCAGTACTTAGGATTGAACCCAGGGCTTCACACATGCTAGGCAAGTGCTCTTACCACCGGGCTACATCAGCCCCCTAAGTATAGTATTAAATACCTACAGAGTCCTGAGGTTCCACATCTGCCTCTGCTCCGCAAAGGTACTCAATTGCAAATCTGAAAGATTACTCAATCCCTTCTCATGCCTTCAGGAAGACCCCATTCCTGGTCCATCACATAGATGGGAACCATCTTGGCCTCAAAGACTCCCTCAGATTTGACTTGGGTGTTTGGCTACATCTTGCCCCAGACACGGATGTTCAGTTCTCTCAATGACTGTGTTTAATCTCATTTCTTTCAGGGCAGTGGGGCTTTGCTTTGGGCTCCCCTGCAGGTAGTACTAGGGAAGGTACAAAAAAGAAGGCAAAGTTCATCATTTCCATTATCATTCTTTTGCTGTGGCTTTGGAATTCTGAGGTTTTTTTCCCTACCAGTATTCACTCTCCCCTTCCCAGGTCACCACCAGGGTCCCAGTGAGACCTCCTTCAAGGAACTCATAGAGGAAGTCATACCTGTGGTTTGAAATATTCTTTATTTTGTAAACATCTGTGTTTAAAATAGATGAACCCTGCTCACAATTCATATAATGGACCCGAGACACAGTACACAAAGTTCACCAGTCACAGGGAGATGGTGGGGCTCAGGAGCAGGTGGTATGCCAGGGGCTGGCTGAGTTTCAAGACAAAAGGGCAGAGGTGACAACCAGAAAACAGGCTAGGAAAGCCTGCTCAACACTCTTAGCCTAATGACACAGCCCAGACCATCTCCTGGACTGAAGTCTAGAGGCAAGAGGCCGACTGGTACCTGGTGAGCACAGCTGTATCCTAAAGTCCCAGCCCTCCTTCTGCTCCCAGCTGGGACCTTTGTGGTGAGGGCTCATCATTCCATAGAACTCTGGTCCCATGTTTTCCCTTCTGGAACCCTTAGGGTACAGTAAAAGAAGAATCCCTCTTTCCGAGGGGGTTAGGAGAAAAAGACACTGATACTCTGCCTGATCTTTAGGGGAAGTAACAACATTGGCCCACAGGTTGGAGACAGTGCTTAACATAACTTCTCCTTTCTCACATCCCTCATTGAGGATAGGCAGGGTTGGCATTATCAACCTGCCCATGCCCAGTGTGATGCTGCATAGGTTGGTCCTCAAGGAAGCCACTCAGTCAGTCACAGATTCACCCTAAAGAATCAGCTCTCCAACTTTCTTACTCACCAGTGATTTATTACTATTCCTGTTTCTCTTTACTTCCACCATGCTAACCTGTACCCCATTCCAGATCAGGAGCCACCTCTCCTGCTGGCCATTTTCTGGTTTGGTTGAGTCCGGAGAAGATGCCTGATGGCATTTGGAGGAGTAGGAAGAAATAGGGGTCTTCTCCTTCACAGGCATGTGCCCTGGTTTTGGGTCCTTAGGGCTCAGTGCCCAGTTCTTTGCTTTGGCTTCAAACCCAGCCACATAGTGCATCTTAGGAATGACCCTCTCACCTGGGCTTCTCCCACTCCCAGGAAGGTGAGGAGGAGCCCAAGCAGGGCTGGCCACTGACTTGTTCCTTCTTGAAAGGGAACAAGCTATTCTTGGGCTATTCGGGTTAAAGAAAATTCCTGAACACAGAACTCTGGAGACGGAAGTCCTTTTCCCTCCCCGCAGTGCAATTGGCACACCCTCAAGTCTACACAGGAGGCCAAGATGAGCACTTTGACTCGAAGGCTGAAGAGAACAGTACCAAGCACTCCTACCTAGGGCCTTCTTCCTCCCTTCCCATCAAATCTTTGCCCTTCTCCCACAAACTCTGGGACCCAGGAAAACCCTGACTGCTGAAGGCTGAGGGCAGTGAGAGTGACGTGGTTACATCATCTCTCATCTGCCAGGAAGTATGGGGAAGTTCTAACATGAGAAAGGAAAAGGAGAGCTAAGGCCATGCTTAGTGGAAGAGTGTTTGCCTAGCATGTGTGAGGTCCTGCTGCTATCACATCCCCTCTGCTTTACAAAATGCTGACCCTGGCCTGCTTGCCCTTGCTCTGACCCTGACAGCTAGGAGCTAGTCCTTCGCTCGTGAGTGCTCCTCTTTCTGGACTGCAGGGTTGGCTTGACAGTGCGCTGCCCCAGGGATCTCCTTGTCCCTGTGGTACCCTCAGGCCTTGGTCCACATCTTTAGATTCGGGCCCACGTGCAGAGAAGTTGTGTACATACTGCATGGGAGGTAGAGAATGGAGGTGACTTTTTATCCCTGATACCCCTCATCATTTTTCTTCTCTGAAGCACCTGCCTCTGGGCTCGGTTCCCATAGAGGCAGGCGGGCAGCTAAGCAACCCCAGAGCTCAAGCACAGCGGGGTCAGGTAGAGGTTAAGACAGCCCCAGGCTTGAGGACCACCAGGTGGTGTTTCCTTCCTACCTCCATATTCCACTTTCCTGGGTCACTGGGGAGGCAGGCCCGTGGCACAAGAAGGAGCAGGGGCAAGGAGAGGAGGAGGAAGAAGCACCCTTGGCCTTCTGCCCATCCACAGAGCATGGCGGAGGTCCTCCATGGAGCAGAGGATGGAGCATCCCTATGAGCCTGGGTCCACTCCCTCAGACAGGGCTAGGAAGAAAGGAGCTAGGCTGGCAGCCGCACAGCAGGACACACAGGCAAAGGGTAGGAGGGGCTTTGGTACAAAACACCAGAGGGAAGGGATGAAGAAAGAAGGGAAGAAAAGAGAAAAAGCAGAGAGGACAAAGATGCATTCAGAAAGAAAGAGCCTTTGAGCAGCCTTGACTCCCGCCTCAGCCATTGTCCAGGAGCTCTGGTGGTGGGACACGTTGGCTCGCAGCCCGCTGTGGCGTTACAGTTGGCCTGTGGCTGGGGAAACAGGCTGAAGGATACCGATACCACTCCAGGGCAGAGGAGCTGGGGGCAGAGGCTCAGAGATGACAGCAGAGCTGCTCTCAGGGCCAGGCAGGGGAACAGTAGCAGCTACTGATTTTCCACAAGGTCATCAAATGAGAGGACGGCAGTAGGCAACGCCAGGCTCCCCTATCTGCCCACAGGCCTCCTGAGGGAAAGGGGCTTTGCAGGCTGCTCCACGCAGGCCCCTCAGCACCAGCAGGTTTTTGAAGAGTTCGCTGGGCCCTCGGGTTTGCCCTCCTCCTCCTCTAGCTCTGCCAAGGCCAACTCATTGCTGGCACGTGTCCGGAGACCATCCAGCTCCTTCCTGTGGGCCTGCAGCACCAGCTCCGTCAGACGCGTGAATGACTGGGGAACCAAGGGGCACAGGTTAGTCCAGCCCCTCCTCTCACCTCCCCACTCTGCTGGACTCAGCCAGGGTCAGGGCAGTGGCTACCCAGTGTCCTCACCTCTTTAATATTGAGGTTGGTGCAGGCACTTGTTTCGTAGAAGTCCATGCCATACTCCTTAGCCAGCTGTAAGAGAAGGACATTTCTGAAAGAGAGTCAGTAAGGGAAGGGAGGCACCCGCATCACATGGCATGCACTTCTGCACTTGGAGACCATGCTGCGTTGTGACAATTTCTGAGGAGATCACTTGTCAGATGGGACTGGGCTCCTTCTAAGACATAGGCTGGCATGGAATGGGGGAAGATGCCCC
This sequence comes from Aplodontia rufa, assembly GCA_004027875.1. NCBI lineage: Eukaryota > Metazoa > Chordata > Mammalia > Rodentia > Aplodontiidae > Aplodontia > Aplodontia rufa. The sequence continues at coordinate 43,042 of PVKS010016172.1, forward strand.
ACAAATATACCCCATTCCTCTAACACCCCCACATGTCCCCAATAAACACAGCTTATATCAGGACACGAAGACTCCAAAATGAAGTGGCAGTGCGGTATATTTACAAACAACAGACCCAAACCAGGTTACTTAGTGTGCCACACAATAGCTGTGACCTTGGCCAAACTACTGACTCTCACTAAGCCCCAGCTTCCTCTTCTGTTAAAGGGGAATAACGATGTCTGTAATCTAAAGCAACGTGTTGATTAAACGGGGTTGTGCACCTCAGAGCACTTACTCAGCACAGTGCCCTACGCACAGTGCTCAATAAATACTGCTATTCCCATAGAGTAACCTCCACTTTCACATTTTTCAATGACTATGCATTATTTTTATAACAAAAAAATCAATTTTATTTTAAGGCTAATGGAATACTATTGACTGAAGAGGGAGAGAAAAACTCTTGAGGCCCTCAGAGTGGGAGGATGACTCTTGCTCACACGATCAATCTTCGTTTCTGTTCCTGGGAGGGTGGTTTTCCTGTATGCTTGCACATTCCGCACCATTTCCTGCCCTCTCTGCCCCATGCTTTCCTGACCACAGGCCCTTCTTTGCCTCACTTTCCTCCCTACCTCTTTCCAGGAGGACAGGGAGTGGGTGTGGAGGGGCTAGAATGAGAGATCTGTTTCCTAATGACAAAATAGCTATGCCTGGATACTACTCTATAAGACATCAGCAACCCCAAGTCCTTCCTCGTCACTAGCAGGGATGATCTGGTAAGCAGAGGGTAATGGCGTTTTGAGGGACTTGGACCTGCAAGAGTTGGTGCCCGAGAGGTTTTTGTTTCTAGACGGACCCCAGATTGCTGTCCTAGAGGACAGACAGCAGACTCTTGAGGATGGCAACTCCCCCAGTGCCTGAGGGTGCTGTGGGACAATGTGAGAGGACCTGATTATGAGTGCACTCCTAGGTCCTTGCTCTCAGGACTGGCCCTAGGGTGCTGCAAAAGGACTCCCCTAGGGCTGGAGCAGTGGCTCAGCAGTTACAGTGCTTGCCTGGCATGCACAAGTACACGAGTTCAGACCCCAGTACCACGTACACAACGAAGTGTCCAAGAAATAAAAATCACATGAAAAACTAAATAAAAATTGCTTCCCTCATTATGTTGAGTAAAATCAGCTTAACCCGGAGAACCAAGTGTCGAATGTCTCCACTCATCTGTGGAGGGTGGATCTAGACCCTGGCCATTGAGAAAGGTGGTTTATTATCATGTGTTAAATAGAGATAAGGTGTAATGTTATACAACATAATACTTTTTTAGAGATATTGTGGGAAGGGGAAGGGAGGGATAAGGGTGGGTAATTGGGGGGGCACTCCTGGGGATAATT